>VXAV01009876.1:158912-169089 GCA_013399715.1 Alectura lathami | reverse complement strand
CCGCGGCCCGGGCCCGGCTCTTTGTGCTGCTTTTCGCGAGCCACCCCGGCAGGCGACACCCGCCTGGCTCGCTGCCACCTCCCCGAGTCCCCGGCCTGGGTGGGGGGTGCCTGTGGACAGAGGCTACGGCGGAGCTGGGAGCTGGGCTGCACAGCGGGCAGGTAAAGGGGTCACCACCGCGTGCCCACCCACACCCCTATGTGCCAACCCCCCCGGTGTGCTCAGGCTCGGCGTTCCCCTGAGAAAAGCCACTGGCCATCCCGCTGCCACCACCTCCCATTACCGGCACCCAGACCTGTCTGGGAGCATCCAGGATGGTTTTGGAGAGGCCATCTGGGGCAGCCCAGGCTGAGAGGGAAAGGGGGCAGTGTATTGAGGGGGGGGGACTTGTTTCTGTCTGCCACCATGCAGGAACAGAAAAGCCAGTGTGCAGACAGCCTGGTGCCAAACTGATGCTGAGGATGGAGCCCTGTTGCTGGAACAGAGCCATCTCCTCCATTGCTCCGTGCTACCATCACTTTCCAAACTTGGCTCCCCCAAACTGTAGGTGACTGTTATAAGTAGTGTAGGGACAAATCCTCCCTCCAATTTGGGTGTAAAACACCATCAGTTCTTAGCTTATCGTGTTGCTTCATTAGATAATGACCCATTTCATCGTGAGAACGTACAAAATTGCTTCCCATAGCAGCAAGTAGCCTTTGGGTGTGAGTACTTGGGAGCAGGGACAGGCTCTGGGATGCTCGTACAGATGTGCTGCCAGAGAGTGCGCACCACCGGCTGCGGGGAGCTGCAGTTAGAGCCTGGTCTGTGCTCCGAGAGCCTCAGGCTCTGCAACACACCTCTTAGTGGTAACCGATGTCCCAGGCTACCAGCAAGCTGCACTTCTATGAGTAAGACTTTACAGGGCCTAAACTTACACTTCTGCTTTTCATGCCCACTGTCAGCGTTCATGAGTGTTGCCAGCATTACAAATACCCTTCTTGCCAAGCATGTAGACAGATAACCCTGAGCAAAGAGCCTGTATGGCAGACAAGGACTGAATAAGATCTCAAAGTCAGTTTTGGAAAAGCATTATTACAAGAAATTTGTGGAGAAAAAAAGGCAACCATTGATTTGTAAGTGTGGCAATCTAACATTAATGGGCTTTTGTAGGGGTTGCCAGAGGCCAGAACCTCAAAACGTCATTTTCTACAGTGCTCAGCACCTCTCCTTCAGGCTGAAATCCCTCATAGACCTTGAAGTCTCCAGAAATTCCATCTGTAAACAACAGGGGTTTGAATGCTGAGTCACAGCGCCATTGGGAGTGGAGGGTCCTTTCTGAGCCCTCCTTTCCATGCAGCCTGCCAGCTCCTTTCAGGATCAGCTAAGCGCCTGGCTTCCCAGTTCTGCACTGAGAATTACTGCGTCCTGAGCACTTTTGTTTTGTGCACTGCCCTCCCAGTTCTCCTTGTCCCCATCTCTGCCTGTCCATGTCAAAACAGTGACCTTCTGTTCATCTGCTCACAACACCACAGCGGGACATGCATCCTGTAGTCCCAACACAGCCTTCCTCCACAAAATAAGTCAGGAACCCATCCAATGGTCCCTGCAAAGCCTCCGGTTCTTTGTGCACTCAAAGATTTCAGAGACTGAGGTCTACACTGAAAATGTGTATTGCACCTTTCAATGACTCAACAACTGTCAACCAGGCTGGGGTCAGATAATCAGAACCAGTTCTAATGTGTACAGTGCCAGCTTCAAAGTACCATGATCAGCATCGTTCATCATTTACAAAATTGCATCACTCTTCAGCTAAATTCAGCCCTTAGCTGGGTTTCCAGCATGTTCTTCCTTACCTTGGCAGTAACACGCTCTCAGGAGTCGCTGATTAACACGTCCCTGATGAGGGTCTATTTGTTACCTGTAAAAAGAGAGATACCTTGTTCACTCCAGTGGACAGCAAGGATATGTAACACCCTACCTTGTCCCTGTGCCTTAGGCCAGTCGTGTTTGCATCCCCAGAGAAGGCAGAGCAATGTTGGATCCAGAACTGCAACCTCCCTGAATGAGATGCACTCAGCCAGAGCAGGAGACACAGGCTCCTGGTGAGTGCCTCCTGCAGCAAGGCAGCCTGCCACTCCCAGCAAATGCAGACCAGGTCCAGCCCCACAGATTTACCCTGCAGGCTGTAACTGTATCTGCCAGTGCTTTTCAGCCTGTGGTCTGCAGACCTGAAGGGGTTGTGGATTGTTCCTAGGACATCAGGAGGGCATAATTAAATAAAGGAAGCCAGCTTTATGCAGATCCACTGAGCAGGGATGCAAGATTCCAGCATTTTAGAAGACTGCACACAGAACTGCTAACCACAGGTGGACACTCACGCACACTTGCTTTGTACAGCAGCACTCTCACAGCTTCACTGCATGTGACCTTACCAGTCTCAGAAATACCCACCTGCAAAAGACAGACCAGCTCTCCTGCTGGTGTGAGTCGGCATCACTCAACTGACGCTAGTGGAGACATAACACTTGCACCAGCAAAAAGCCTGCTACAATCCAGTTTTCTTGTGCTGAGACACTGTCCAAGAGTCATCTTGAAGACAATGGCACTAAGCCAACTGAACTGCCCAGATTCATAATACTCTGCTGTCTGCTAACCACAGCCACCCAGGCAGGAAACGCAACATTTTCCAAAGAACAGAGGAGGACAGGAGGAAAAAGAGAGGAGAGAGCAAGGGAAGAATACAATTAAGATGAACTAGAAAATACCCTACGCTAAGAATTTATGTCAATGTAAAGTGAATTTACAGCTATATTACTTATAAAATCCTTGAAGGCAGGATTTATAATGGGAATACAGATTCAACTTAATGGTATATCTCAAACTGGGGGATTTTAATTACTTGTCTAACATCCACTGCTGTATGCTCAGCCATGCCATCCTCTTGGCAGCTTCCTTCATCTGTGCCTGTTACACTGTGTAGGAGGCTCCATTTGCCCAAAGCCTTATGGTTAAGGGAGACACTGGCATGATGCTTTGGCCCACATCCAGCTGTGTCTGTCCTTCAGGACTGATCCACTGCTTGGGTTTCTTGGTTGCTTATGGGCATCATCTGTGTACACACAGTGGTGGGGCTGGAAAGCATTTGATTTATTCTCCCTTTCTCCATCAGATCTGCAGCCAGGATCTCTGTCTCTATTGTGCTCTCTGCTTGATTTGATCTGAGCATATCCAGAGCAGGGGAGAGTGGATACAGCAGCAGCTCTGCTTGCTGCTTGGGGTTAAGATCCAGCTCCGGCTTTGTCCCTGCTGGTTATATGTTGAGCACATGGCACTCAGCTTTCTCTCTCTCCCTTTTTGTAAGAGCTCTCAGCACATCTTTCCCTGGGTGGTGCCTGAGGCACACATTCAGTGGAGCAGCGCGAGCATATGGGACACCCATTTGCTTATTCATTTCTTCTGGCAGCAGTATACAGAATGGGCAGAGGACTTGTTTCCTCCCTCAGCTAAGCCCTCCTTGTCAACTGAATCAAACTTAGTACCATCCCAGTTAGGGAGCATTTTTGTTCTATTTTTCTGTTGCTGAGGTATTTTTCTGCCCCTCAGGTATTTTCACGTATCTGTGATCTTTCCTTCCAAGACGCTCAATTGTTTTTCCATTGCCCTGTGGTACCTCCTGGTTGCAATACTTGTGTCATATATTAGATTTTAGCTTTCCCTTTAGCAAAAAAAAAAACAGCTTAGTTCTTTGCAGTATCACCCATCCAGCTCCTGGGGAAGCATTTTGTTCCCAAAGGTTTCTTCTACTGTGCACAAGGATGCCTTGTACCCTGGGGTCCATGCAGGTAAGTTCTTCCCCTAGCTCACACTGTAGAAGATGGGAAGAGGACTCTCCATGGCTGTCCCGAAGAGCTATCTGTAAACTTACCATTACACCCATTGCTTAGCACTTACTGAAAACTTCAAAGCACAGCTCAACTCATACCAATCGACAGGACCAAGGTAGATGGCAGTATCTTAATACCTGTAGAAAGGTTTGATTCTTCCACAAAAACTGAGACTGGAGTGGCAGGTTCGGAGCCAGCCCTCCTACCTGGAGCTTTCTACAGATTCACATACAGAGGCTGACAAACTGAATTTCTCTGGAGATCATTCCCTCTGGGGTCCATCCAGCCCGTAAATGATACTGCCCTCACCTTCCTGTGATAGGGGGAAACAAGGCAGTTAGTCCCTATGCTGACTAGCTCAGCTTAACACCAAATCTCATCCAGTTCTCCACATCACTGTGATGCTGGGTCAGACAGAGCTGCTTTACCTTTGTTGGACAGTTTCCAGTGTTGAGGAACCAGCTGGCACCTCATGGGATTTACTTTCCTTTTTCAAAATACCTCATGGTTATGGCTCCAAGGAAGCCTGTGTATCTGTCTCTTTTTCTTGTAGGATCTGGGACTGGAAGGAACATTTCTCAATGAAGTCCTCTACAAAAATGCAACATTCCTCAACTTGGTGGATCCCATCTCCCATGACTTGCTGATGAGCCTTGCTAGAGATCTACAGTGTCCCAAAAAGGTGAACCCTCCCCTCAGCTCAATGGACACTTAGCACTGATGCAGAGTGAGCCCTAATGGGGCGGCTTGTGTTGGGTGGTGCTCTGCAGCCCTCCAGAACCAGCCAGCATACACCCTCGCAGTGGCGGTACATACAGCGCTGTGTATATTTCTGTAGAAATCAGTTAGAACTACCTCAGAACACAAATGCACTTGGGGCAGAGGGAGGCTACAGGCATGGAAAACAGGAATCACTCATCTTGCCAATAGAAGATGAGGTGGCAGGGTACATGGCAGATAAAAATACACAATGAAGGGGGGCAGATGGTGCTTGGTGTCATATTCAGTGGTGTCATACCCCAGTGGTTAGCTTATGGGGGCAGGGGAGACATTTTTATGGGGCTGTAGATGGGAGCAGAGATGCCCACACCTCTGCCCAAGCTGGTGACTCTGGGAGGGAAAGCATCTCTCTCCTCTCAAGCTTTGTCAGATGAGACTACCCTAACCCAGCAATACTTCCCATAGCCCCCAAGACCTCTGAGTAAAAAATGGTGCTGTAGGAATGTAGGCAGGTGGGAGTCAGGGCTCAAGAAGCAAATGTGTTGCATACACAGTATCCCTGTGCTGCCTGCACAGTGCTTCAGAAAACAAGGAGAGCAGATGAAGAAAGGCAAGGCAGGGTGCAAACATCACAGATACCACAGTCCTGCAGCAACACCAGCATCTACTTCTGTTAGTCATTGCCACCACAAACACCATCCGTTTGCTCATCAAGCTTGGCAAGTGTCATGTTTGCTTTATAAAGAGGGCAACAGAGTGAACTTATGCAGAGATATTAAGTACATGTAGCTCAGAGCAAACAGTAGTGCCCTAGGGAATATGCTGACAGCCTGGTGCAAATTAGTGCCATTCTAATCCTCATCACTGGGCTGTAATACAGCCTGAAAAATCTTTTCAAGGGTAATTTTTATCGCAATACTATATGCATCTAAAAGGAAGCAACAAGGGGAGGTCCTTGCAGTAATACCTCTTATCCAGATTATTTTACCCAGACCATCTACACCCTCCCACTGTGCAGCACCCTTCAGGGGAGGTGGCATGAGGGGACATTACCCTCCCCCAGTGCCCAGCAGACAACATACCATGATTTTTATACACCTGCATACAACCCCCTCCTCTACTTTTATGTCTTATAGACACATGCTTATATGCAATGCCACGTGTACCCTTGTGTAGATAAGATTTTCCCCACAGAGGTTTATTTAATTGGAAAGACTCAGCACCCCACAGCACCAGCACACTTCCCAGCACACCACTTCCCCTCTCTGACCCTGGCTGAGCACCTGGTAGCTGTAGCTGCATTACAGGCAAGAAGGCTGAGTGCAATTCCCAGCCTGTCAGTGGAAATTCAATCAGTGAGGACACGGGAAGGAACAGGATGGTAATCCTCAGCTGTGAGCCAACAAACACTCGCAGGGCATTCTGCCAGCTTCTGTCATGATGCCTGGTGTGCACGGGCGCCAAATTGGAAAGGTTTGCTGTTGTAGGTGGCACCAGGGTACCAGCTCCAGTTTTGCCAGCACAGCAGTAGTCTGCAACAGGGCATGGGCTAATCCCTGTGGGGGTCCCAAGGGAGCTGTGACAGGGATCAAGAGGTGCTCTGCTGAGCACTGAGGCTAGGATTCCTCCTGACTTGGCGCAGCAAAAACAGCCACATGCTGGCAGCGTGTCCCTGGGATGTTCGTCTGATTCAGTGACTGCTTAGAAAAGTCACAGTGCAGCTGTTGGTCCACAGTACAGCACTTGAACTGCTTGCAATAAAGAATAAATTAGCATATTCCCTGACAGCTTTACTATGTGTTTACCTATCAAATCCCTAAATGCACATGTTGCTCCATGGCTGGAGGGCTGAGGAATGGGAATGCAGATGTCTGTCAGCACTTGGAAAATCTGATGGAGGAGGCAGAAATCCCAACCTTCAGCAGTTGCTGTTCGTCATTCTGCTCCACCAGGGGAAGGGAGGTTGTTTTCCAAGTCACAGAGACAGAGAATGTGTGCAAAAATAAAACCAGGAAAGTAGCAGCCACCTGCAGTGCTGCAGGGGCTGGAGGGAACCGTTGTTGTTGGTAAGCTCTCAAAGATCAAACCTCCAGGAGAATGGACTGCAAGGAAGAGAGGTGCAACACAGGAACCTCGCTAGTTCCTTGTCCCAGCATCTCCCAGCAGGAGCATGGGAAGGAAGAAGAGTCTGGGTTTGCAGCCCCACTCCCCAGTCAGGGCAGGAACATGCTGGCTGGGCTTCTTTCTGGCAGTATGGGGCTCTCACTGCTCCTGGCACCCCAGGAGGGGATGCTGTGTTGCACAGGGACATCTCTGGAATCTTCACCATTCCCCTTTCATACTTTTCCATCTTCTCCCTTGTACACATTCCCCCACGCCCACTATCACCTCTGTCCCTTTCCCATTTTCCTCCATCCTCCCCCTAGCCTCCTGTTCTGCAGAGGCACACACAGCACCTAAGCTGTCCCTTCGCTTTCAGGAATACGACCCCTGGAAATCTTCTGACAGGATCTGCAGGCAGCTGATTTACCATCTGACCCCACACTCAAAATGGCACCGGCATGGCATGCCCCGGAGGAAGTCTCAAGCATGGTAAGCAGCCTGGCTGGGTCAGCAGGGTTCAGGCATGGAGCGGGATCTGCCAGCAGAAACCGTGCTGCAGCCGAGCATCCTCCCAGTCTGCCACTGCAGCCCATCTTGGAGAAAGGCAGGGAAGGTCTCTCACGAGGCAGTACTACAAACCGATCACCTTGCTCAGCAGGGAACACTTTGCAGAGGCTGGCAGAGAGGGGACCATCCTTGCTTGCCTCCCACTGCTTTGCCAGGACCAGGACCCATGACAGTACAGAGCACAGGGAACACAAAGCACATTTGCATAGGTAGCTCTCACATAGCAACTGCTTTCCATTACTGTAAACATATTCAGACACCCACACTTGTTCTCCCCTTGACACTCACTGGTTTTTCTAACCAGGTAAAGAGCAGTGCCTACTTCTTTTAAATCCAACTCTTCTCATTTTCTTCAAGCAAAGCTTGTTCCTATGACACAGACCACCAGTGCTGAAGAAAAGAGCATCTGTGAGTACAAGCAGGGAGAGGGCATCAAGGTGTTGTGTTGCAGAGGGAAATACAGGTCTAAAACAGGTGGCCCTGCCTGGTAGCCAGATCCAGCTGCAAGGTGTTACGTAAGACAACATTTTGATTAAATATTAAACAGCAACACTTCCTCTTTGAAAACAGGAGAGGAACTAGTTTTCAGTTTGCAGCAGAAGGCACCTGCAGAATTGGCATCTTTGGCTGCTGCAGAAAAAAAAGGATGCTGCCTGTAGCAGAAAAGCAAGGAAAAGCTGCATCTCTTGAAGATATCAGCATCTAACCTTGTCCATTCAGGCTGTTTTCAACTGATCTGAATTTCCCACTTCCTGCCTTCTGCTAATGGGAGCATTTTACCGTAACCTGTCTGAACTCATGCCCTTTGGCTTGTACCCTTCTTGCTTTCAAGGTCCTGTAAAAAGTATATGTGTAGCAGCAAGACTTTTAAAGGCATTTCTAAGATGTGCTGGAAATCTGGGACAGCCGGGGGGAATCACTGCATGGAAACCATATTCAGGAACTAAACTGTCTTGCTTTTGGGAACCCCTGGGCTCTGGCTTCTGACTTTTGTGGCACCAATACAGAACCCCCTTGTTCCCTTCTGAAACGCAATTTCCGCTTTCTGGCAGCATGTCAGATGGGTCCGGAAGATAATTAACAAGTCCAGCCACAGACAGCTGGGAGCATCTGCCAGGTTTTAATTACACTGGGGCTGTAACGGAGATGTGGTGTGGGAGATGGAAAGGACACGTGATACTATAGCTAGATCACACATCAGGCGTTGCCCCTGCAGCCAAACAACAGACCAGCAGGCCAGAAACTAACTCCATTCACATCTCCATCCACTCTTAGTGGATCTCAAAGCCCACAGTGAGTACAAACCTGAACCACCTGAGAACTGATGAAGTAGAAAGGATAAGATACATTTCTTCATGCACTCCTGTTTCAATACACAGCAATCCCAGGACAGCTGGAACTGTAAACTTTGTTAAGGACCAATCATATTTCCATCAAGTAGTACCAGTCTTACGCTATTCGTGCCATAGAGCACAATCAAATACCAAATAGACTAAGTTAACAAAACGTCACGTGAGAGCTTTCAGACAAGCACATCCTTCTGGACGTCTTTACCCACAAACCTGCTCCCCCACTGAAGCCACTGGTCCTACCTGCTTCTGTTACCACCTTTGGTATTTGACCAGGGGCTGTAAGCACGGCACAGGTGCAATGCATCTCATAGGGAAAGGACACAGTAGGCTGCTGTTTGTCCCAGTGCCTTGTCTGCAGATCCAATCCTCTAAAGAGCTACCAGCAGAAGTGGCTGTAATTGGCCCCCAGCCCTGAGTCTAGGAGGGAAATCAGGCCACTGCAAGTTGCCATCAGACCACATGTTTTTACCAGCTGAATGCCCCAGGCCAGAAGCAGAGTCCACAGAGAAACTTGGAAGGAGAAAGCTTATTGCAGCAGACTGAATGAAACAGCAGTTGAATAGGGAAGGAGGATCCAGTCCAGATTGTCTCTGGTTTCTCTGATTAAATTGTCATAGATGATGCTGGGAGACAGACCCTCCTCTGCATCCAAGCTGGTGGGTTCTTGACAGTAGCTATATGCCTTGTACAATGAGAGATTAGCAATGTCTCTTCTGTGCACGCACCCAAAGTGACCTATGTCAGCTGCCCAGGTGATACTCATCCAGGTTTGCCACACTGAAAGCACTCCTTTCAAGCTGCCTTTGCTTGGGTAGGCTGCCTAAGCAAACAGAGAAGTCAAGCTCCTGAGGGATTTACTGAGGGTTTTAAAGTAAAAAGCCTAAAAGCTAGAATATAACATTTCCTCAGGTGGGACCAGCATGACCTTACTGCACAATTGACAGTCTTCCCATCCTACTGGGACTTCAGTTACAGCACTGTTTTACAGTTGTATAGATTAGTCATCCTTAATGAGCCAAACACATCCAAGGGTGTTGTACAAGTCCAGCTTCTCTTCCTCATTAAATTGATGTTTACAGTGTAACAAGTAACAAGTTAAGAATTGCTTCTCTGTGTGGACATAGGCTTTTTAGGCTACCAAGACCACTTCTGCAGCATTTTGACAGTTGCAGATGTTTCAGATGTTAGTAACTGTTGCTCTCAGGTATATTGAGGCTTCCTTAGCTCAGCATTGCAGGAGGACTGCACATTCTCCTCCAGAACAAGACTGGACCCAGAGAGTGTATTACTTTTCAAGGGCAAAGCCACACTGGACTGCAGTTCAGAGTGAAGAGGGAGAAGGGTATCAGCTGAATGCAGCCTTTGTCTGGAGAGCTGGACTGCAGCCTAGTACTGCAATCAAAAAGCTGTGGATTACCACTGAGCTGTCTTGGCAAAGCTGGGATGGGGAAACTTAGTTATCTTCCACTTGTGTTGTCCCCAGAGCTGGCTACTCAGTGCCTTTCTTTAGTGGAAAGGATCAAACCTGAACCCATGAAACACGCAGGCAGCAAACAGCGTGATTTTTAC
>VXAV01009876.1:136823-158856 GCA_013399715.1 Alectura lathami | reverse complement strand
AAAAAAAAAAAAAAAAAAAACTGATTTTTCACACAGTAATGTGTTCTGGAAGAACAAAGGCAGCTGTATGTATGGAGTTAGTAACTCTCAAACTCCATATATCTAGGCTTTCCTTTTCACAAGTTGCAGCATGGGTTTTGTTCATCTGCCTGCATGAATTTCATTTTGAAACATCTTGGCTAATCTAAAGCTGGGTGGGGAACTAAGCGTTCCTTCTGGGCTGATTGCTCTATTTCTGGTTTATTGATATGCACTGCCCAGGCACTGCCGTATTAGATGCACTTCAAAAATGCAATGAAAGCACTTGTGTCTAGAAGACTGCAGGGAAGCATCACCTAAAAAGCTTTGGGTCTTTTTATTTCTGCTTGCAAACATCACTCAGGGCCATGGATGACAGCCCTGGCAGATTAGATCTTACCCTTCACATGGCATGAGATGAATATTAAGTAGAGCTTCCATTTCACCATTATGCAACAGAGTAAATATTCACCAGAATTCCTGCTTTTGAGATAGGAAGCCAAGAATACCAGTCAGCTAAGTAAAGCCATATGGTCAGAGCCAGATGTGAGTACAGGAACTGCCCCACACAATGTTTTCAAGAAGCTACTGCTCACAGAGTCATCAGACAGACACGAACTGGTGAATAAACTGTGGAGAGAGACAAGAACTGTTCCCTCAACATACAGTGCAGAGTCACAAGCACTACCTGTGATCAGGGTTTCCAGCTGCACCAAGAGACAGGCACATCTGAAAAGGTTTTTAAGAGTCACAGAAAGGGTATGCCAGGACAGAGGCTGATACATCACATTTACAGTGAGGAGGTGGCATTATTCCCTGCTTTGCTAGTATAGTCTAAATAATGAGGGGAAACAACCAGGGATCTCAGACAGATCAAGTAGCAAGAAGAGAAAAGCCAAAGGTTTACAGCCCACTTGATCACATCTCCAAGGACTGAGTGAAGTTGACAGCAGAGCTAGGAGGATGCTATCCATCACCAATGGATATCCATGTCCCACCCCCACCACAGAGGGAGGGTGGGTAGGAGAAAGGCCACCTTTGTGTTCCCTTCTCTCCACAGGGAGAGATCTCCCCACAGCTAACCAGAAGAGCATGGGTGAAAGGATGGAGATATGACCGTGAGGGATTTCTCATGGAACTGGGCTGTTTGTGCACAGCCTCCATCTTTGCAGGTGTGCTGGGACCGGCTTCAGATCAGCTTGGGCTGCGTTACTCTAGGTTAGTGCTTTTGAGACTTCTCTTGTCTCACCAGAAACAGCTCAAGCCACCCCTTCAGAGCAGCACCCTGTGCCACAGGAAAGCAAAGGCAAACAGATTATGCCAAGTAGACAATTAAAAAGCTCAGAGCCCATCCCCTAAATCGATGCTTAAAGCAGGAGCCATCCAAACATGCCTGCCATTAGGGTCTGCACAAGGAGGAACAGCCAAGAAATACCTGACTTATGGCTAATTAGCCACCTCTGGCAGTACGTGTTAATGAAGGAGGAGATGTACAGTGGTGGGAGTCTCTGGCACCAGGAAAACTTTATATTTGGAGGGAAATTAGACAAAAATAAGAGGTGTAGAGGGACAAAGCTGGTAATTCCCCAGAGACACAGGCAGGAACTAGTGAGCATCCCTCGTTACTGAAATCCTATTTGACTCTTACCATCTCCTCCCAGCCTCTGCCCACAACCTGGAGACAGAGCAAAGACCTTGTGTCTCCAGGACCCTGAACACTGTGCTGAACAAGCTCCTTCAAACACCACAACACTAACAGGATGCCAACCAAGCACCACTGGCTGCTGCAAGTCCCACCAAAGCAACAACCAGGAGCTATTACAGCCACCAAAGAATTTAACTGATGAGGAGGAAACTGGAGGGAGGGCAAGCACTGTTCCTCACTGGATGCTGCACACAGCTCCAGGTAGGCTGTGGAGTTAGGCTGCTGATCACCCTTGCTTCTTACTCACAGTTTCACAGAAAGGCTGGATTTCTCACTTGAAGCTGTTCCTCCAGCATTGTAAAGAGTGCTTCCTCTCTAAACTTGCTGCAGAGAATACAAACACCATCTGTTTCCCTGCATCCAGGGTCCAGGTCCTTGCTAGATGCAAATTCTGACAACTGTAAATTTACACACAGCACCAGCTGCAGTAGCACAAGGGTTAATCCAGCCTCCAGTGCTTTGCAGTCCTCCGCCTACAAGTCCCATGGGCATCAAGAGCTGTGTGGCTAAGTAGCAGTTGTGTCTCACATAAAAAACAAGCTTCTTCACTTGAAGCTATCTTTAAGCCTATTTTACTTGCAGAAATTAGGGGATATTAGATGACCCTCCTCCCTAGAAGTAAACCTGGCATTTTCTCAGCTGCTGCATGAATGTCTCCTTACCCCTCCTGTGGCCCACTGAGGATTTGTCTGGGTCATGTGAAGCGTAAGCATCTGGGAAGCAATACATAAGGATCTTTGTAACCTTGAGGTCTGAATGCAAGTTATTCCATGTTGTTACAAACTTCTACCGTAAGAACTCATTACCTTAAATGCATGCTTGCAAATACAGCCTCAGCCTTGCACAGGAAATTCCCTCAGGAAGCACAAGGACATGTAGAAATAGCCAGAACAAAGCGCTGACAAACCCAGAGCAGGAATTTGCAGCCTAGAGAACGGACAGGGCAGACCATGATGTCATTTCTACCTCATACTCCTTCATGGAAGCACAGCTACAAGTATAGCAGTGTTAAACATGTCCACAAAGGGCTGATGTATGCACTGATGCATATTTACTCACTTCTGTTATTCCATATTCTCAGAGATTATTAGGGGCTGAAGTTTCCAAAACACCATGAACAGCATATACAAAGCAAAGCTTTAGAGGCAGTATCACATCCTCCACACAGCTGCAGAAGGGTCTGGCAACACTAAAGCTTGCAGGGGCATTCTCACCTGCCATGGTAGCTCCTGTGGTGCTGCAACCTTCTCCAAGGGAACTGCATATCCCTGTGTACCCGTTGCTCTCAGGGACTGGCTGTGCCGCAGCCGTGCAGGACGCTGCAGAGAGCCAGATAGGATGAGTGGGCACCTTCGAATTGGC
Organism: Alectura lathami; assembly: GCA_013399715.1. Classification (NCBI taxonomy): domain Eukaryota; kingdom Metazoa; phylum Chordata; class Aves; order Galliformes; family Megapodiidae; genus Alectura; species Alectura lathami. Next base: position 155,771 of record VXAV01009876.1, on the reverse strand, counting down.
AGTTAATTCTTAGCCCACCCTGCTCCTCCCAGCCCCAACAACCCACTCAGCATGTGACTAATGACACTAGTGGGGATCCTAATAGAGCTCCCATATCCTTAAACATAGATACACCTGGAAGAACACAAGGCTATTATTAGTTACATTAAGGAAGTAAGTTCCTGGATGTTACACACTTCTACTCAATCCTGCAACATACCCTTCCTATGGCTACGCAGCTCCCACTTCTCACAGTGCGCTCACAGACCTGCAATCCATCACAGAGCTCCATGTCCCACTCAGTTTGAAACCCAACAGCCCTATACCACAGCTTTGCTTGCAGTGCAGCCTACCTCCTCCTTGCTCCACTTGCCTGGCAAATAGCAAGAGCCACAGCTGAAACCAATTCTCTCTAGATTTTTTTTCCATCACCCTTATGCCATCCCCACTTCCTCACAGCTGCAGCAGATCCCAGATGAGCTGCTGACCACAGAGACCCAAACTAGCAGCTACTGGTGCTGGTTACTGCCTGAGGGACACTGGGGAAGGCTCTTAAAGGGACAGGTGGTAAATCCACTCCTGAGTACAGTTTGCCTATACATCGTTTTCCTGATAAAATATCCATTTATCATCCTTTTAACACTGCTCCACAGCAACATAATCTGTTTGCAACAGACTTTGGCATTCACCTGGAGAGGTGGCACAATAATAGCCCACAGACACTGCAAACCAGTGAAGTTAGAAAGTTTGCTTGCCGTAGTTATTTCTGCTGTCTGTGCATGAACGTCTGTACATGCATATACAGACAAACCCTTTGTAATGTGCTGGTGGAAGAGAGTTTAACATCATATGGCTAGCCAGTACTTGCAAAGCTCACGTGTAAGTGCTGAGAAAACACAAGGAAGCCCCACGACACTATCTGCCCAGAGTCCTAAACAAGCTCCCCTAACCTTCTGCAGAATGTTTGAGCTTATGTTCTTAATGAGTTCTCCCCTGTTCCAAGTGTATACCCTCAATGATCTCTCCATCACCCTTTCCATCCTTAGCCTGAAGAACAGCCTGCAGAAGAAGGTGAGCCAGGACTCCATGGATCTGTCAGGGATCCCCCTGACCATGCGGGATGTGCACCGCATGGCCTACTACCTGCAGAACAATGGGGACCACCTCACCTCCGTGGACCTGAGCTTCACCGAGCTGAACGACGACATGGTGCGCCTGCTGCTGCCCTTCCTCTGGGCGCTGCCCAAGCTCACTCACCTTTCCCTCAACGGCAACCGACTGACACGAGCGACCATGAAGGAGCTGACTGACGCCATGAAGGACATGAACAAGTTCCCTTGCCTAGCCTGGGTGGATCTCGGCAACAATGTGGATGTCTCCTCCATGCCACAGCCCTTGCTCGTGGGCCTGCGCAAGCGCCTCAGCCAGCAGACCACACTGCCTACCATTTATGAGGCACTCGACTGCGATCCAGAGATCTCCAGCGGGCAGGAGGGCAGCCAGCTGGAGGATGAAGAAGCAGAGAGCACCCTGCCGCATGTTTTCCCTCAGCAGGGCTGCGAGAGGTGACTGGACAATGGGCCGGTGCTGGCACACTGCAGCCACCCCAAGGAGAAATTCTGAGTGCAAACACCACGCAGAGGGCCAGCTTTACCGTCTTCCTTTGGCGCTTCTCTCTCCTTCCCTGACATCTTCCCCCCAACTTGCTGTGAGACAAAAGCCTGTTGTTCCCCAAAACGTGCTCCGCTCCCTCCCCTCACTGCCAAACCCATCGCCCACGTTACAGAGAGGAACCAGTGACTTACAGCGAACCTGGACCCCAGGCCGGGTCTCACTGGAAGACGGGAAAAGACCTGTCGGAGTCAAGAATTTCCTCCAGCAGCCATTGGGTTGAGGGAAAGTGATGGGGGAAACCTAAAACAGAAACAGGCTTGTAGTTTACTTCCTTTCTTCCTTTTCCTAGGCACCTTGGAAAGCTTGGGACCTGCAGTCGTGAGTGTGAAAGGAGGTATCCCAAGAGCCTAGCTGTTGTGGAGCTTAGCTGAAGGGCTCAGAGGCCAGAGCTGGAGCCCGGCAGTGTGTCTCCCTCTTGTGTCTGGCTCCTTTTGTTTTTTTCCTATTGTGTGTTTTGTATTAATGTCTAACAAAGGGACTTGGTCAGAGACCATTGGATTGCATAGGCTGGGGTGGACACATGGCTTGGAACTGCAGCATCAGGATATTTGCTGTGTGACTGGGGTGAGCGGGAGGGGAAGGAGGTATGTGTTGGTGGGAGCATGGGGGATGGGATGAGTTGGGATGGGATGGGAAGGCTGGGGATAGGAAAGGGAGGGGGAAATGGCCTTGTGGTTTAACTGGATCAGTTTCAAAAACTGTGGGTTTGTACTAAAATTACAAGTTCCGAGTGAAATCAAGGAGAATCAGACAGCTAAGTGCATAACTGTGACACTAGAGGAGCAAGCAGTGAACGTGCTTCCTAAACTAAAGCGCAAAGCTTTGGCTCCTCATTGCATATTGCATACCTCATAATACAGACATGGTGTGAGCAGCTGCATTGCCATTTCCAATGCTGTCCAAAACCAAACCAGTGATGCAATATTTCTAGTGTTTTCCACATTGCTCATGTTCTATGAAAACACAATAAACAGTTCTCTTGGACATGAGCGTGAAGCACTACCGAGTCTGCATACCTGCGCTGTTCACAGGCTGAGCCAGCAGCCCCATCACTGCAAAGATGAGGACCGAGGGTCCTCATGCAGTGCCTGAGCAGTGAGAGGGGACCAGCAGGTACCGTGCACGTCAGTGAGAGCGGTTCATTCCTCGCAGGGGAATCAAACACCCATGTTCATTTGAGGGTAGGCTGCAGCCTTTCATTTTGCAAAACAAACTGATCAAACTTTAGCCAGTAAGTCCTCTCAATTACCTGTCCCCACAAGATTTCATAGAGCAGATAAGCTTTTGAAAAAGTTAAAAAGAAATCAGACCAAAAAAAGAAAAAAAAAAACCACCCACACAAATCCTGGTCCTCCTAAATTAACAACAGTAACTTTGTCTTTCTCTGCTGATTCTCTCTGGGAGTCTCAACTGGAACAAGAAGCTCTCATATACTAAGCCGCACAAATCCACATGAAACAGATGATTCTTTCCTGCTCCTTGCTGATCTCCCAAGACAGTTAAAGTGATTTATCCTCTTGGGATGCAGTGTGAGGGCACTGCATGGTATCAGCATCTCTGATCAGCCTCCAAGAGCCTCAAATAAACCAAGTCCTCTGAGGAACAAAGCTGGGTTCACAGACACCGTGATGGGTATTACAGACTGACATTGCAACTGCTGGACCCGGCCCTGTTCGCACTCGGGCCACTGGATGCTTTGCCACTGGAGCAGGACCTGGTAACCTTGATGCTGTTAACTTGCAAACAGAAGCATTGTAGACTGTCCTGCTGACCAAACAGAACAGAAGATACAAAAACAGTAAAGTAAATATAGCTAGGGCCAGGTGTTAGGTTGCCCCATCCCAGGGGAGACAGGAGAGAAAAGGCCCTGAGATGGCCAGGATACGATGCCTGGGGAGGAGGGTGGGGAATGGAGAGCTAATGTAGCCAGGCCCTTGCAGAACCCAAGGTGGGAAAGGCGGCATGTGCTCCCCTGCACAGTTCTCACCCCTGGATAAGTGGAGTATTTTCTATGGCAAACTGTATTTGGGGAATAAGAGACTGTTCTGCAGAAGGCAAAATAGAGTATCTCAAGTGGCAATTCCAGTTACTGGGGAAAAGCTGTGCTGCTTTTGGAGGTCACCACCTGCCTCTCTTATCACAACTCATTTTCTCCCTCTCCATGTGGTATCTGTTTCCTCTCCTGCTGTGGAAAAGATAGTATTCAGTTTCTCTTTTTCTTACAAAATACTTTTCAGCAAAAATGAAAACCATTTCAAATACCAGCAGGATCTGCTTAATCTCTTACAGTCTGAGCAGAGCAACAGCCTGTGCCAAGAAGAAAACCCAGGCACGAAGCATTTAAACAAGGGCTTGGTGCCGCCTGGTAAGTCAGTGGCATATCAAGAAAGAGGATGCGGGGGTGCTGAGCATTCAGTCTCTGGCTCTGAGCACTGCCTGTAGGGCTCTGTACTGAGGCATCTTCACAGCTTTTCCTTCGCAGCTGCACCCCCTAGAAACAAGGCAAGACCCCCAGCGTGCAGCCCCCCACTGACTCAGCTCTACCTGCAGGGTCTCTGGCTCAGCCCCAGACCACTTACAGTCCTGCTGAAAGTAATGCTTTGGGTCTGAACCGTGCTAATCAGCAGGATGGGGAGGGGACATTCAGCCCCTTGCAAGGGAATTCTGTGGTAATCACTGGTGATGCTTGGCTGCCAGTTGGCAACTGCATGAGCAAGAGATAAAGCACGGCTTGAAACAGACCTGGTAAACCAAGCAGCTGTGGGACTTGTGTTTACTCCTCCATACGCACTTTGTTGCTTCACCACAGAAACTTCCCCATGGAGAACTGGTTGTGAATAAACACATGCAAATGTAAATTATGAGGTCCTGGCATAGGAAGTGCATCAGTGCGTCTTGGATCAACGCTAATAGCTGTGGACAAACGATCACAGCACATCCAGCTGCTCCCTGCCAGCTCCCAACAGCACTGACAATTGGGGTACTCCAAGGAGCACAGCAGTGTGCATCCAGCCCTGGAGCTGGGAAAAGCCCTGCTGCACCCCAACAGGGAGATGCATGCTCAGGGAGGGGGCCTGGCAGCCCCAGATACAAAGGAAGTTGTTTTCATAAAAGCTGAGTTCACAAACCAGAGAGGATAACGCAACCCAAATGAGCCTTTCCTTGCACAGAATGAGAAAGCTCAAGGCTCTCAAAGGGGATTAAAGGGTTGATCTGCTGGTACAAGTCTCCTCATTGATACCCAGAGGGACCAGCTTTGTTCTGCTGCTAAATCAGGGGGTGCCTGCCTTGCAGTGAGCTTCTATCTGTCCCCTGCTACACAGCACAGCAAGAGAGACAAATCCCTGCTCAACTGAATACTCTCCTCAGCACCATCCTCGCTGTTGCTGGGCTGTAACCTCAGCTACTCAGAGCAGCGCACACCTCAGTATCAAGTCTCACATACCAGGCCAGCCTCCACCATTTCAGCTTCCCAGCTTTCCCCCTCTACCATGCAGAATGCAAACAGTCAGCCCAAGATGGGACCTGTGTCACGTAGCCAGGAAGAAGCTGCAGCTGAGCAGAGCGGTATCACAGCCCTTTCCTTACCCCAGCCTCCCTCCCACAAGATGATCAGTCTCACAACAGATCTGAGTGAAACATGTAAGCACAGCCTTTTAAACAAGCCTGCTGGAAGGAAAGGTCACCAGGCGCAAAACCATGCCACACCTCCCACCATCTTACTTTCACAGGCTATATATATATATACACTCCTAAAAAACTCTCTTCCTCCAGGGGCTGCTCCTTCCCTTTTCAGATCTACAGTCACAGAGCAGCCCTGAATGAGACAGCAAACTCCCACTTCCATTGATTTGTGCTGAGAGCAGGCAGTTTCCTACCTGGCACAGCACTCTCCTGCATGCTCCCAGGGCTGTGGGAGACTGCCACCTGCAGTGAGCAGTCAGCTGGGGCTCTTCATGGGTTAGGCAGGCAGCAGACAGCCCGAAAAGCCCAGCCACAGAGCTGCACAAATGTGGGGACACTGAGCAGGACCTCAGGTAAATCAGCACATTGGTGCCAGACAGCAGAGGGAGAAGGGATAGGCCAAACCTTTTCAGTGACTCAGACGTAAACATATTTGTTCCCTCTTTCCTCAGCTGGACAACACCTTTCTCACTTCTCTGTCCTTCCTTTTACATCAGCTCTGACTACAAGACACTGAGTAATTACCTCATCATGCTCCAGGTAGCAAGATGCTCAGCAGAGGGGTCACCACAAGCCTCCTGCCTTCCTGTGACTGCATCCAAATAACTGGTAATTGTTTTGTTGAGGTAAGGATGCAAACAGCAGCTAGAAGCACAGGCTTGTCTGATCTATTTTTATTTCAAACAATTCAGAACCTAACAAGGCCCTTCCCTCCCTGCCAAAGCTCTTTTTTCAACCTGTAATTCATTTCTCATGATGAGTGCTTCAACAGTAAACAAGTTTGCACTGTTTGGGGAAGACTGACAGGCTCCTTAGTGGACAGTTGCTGACAATGTTCCAACATTTAAACTGTTTCCTCTTATAAAAGTAAGCAAACCAGCATTCAACATTTGCCTTTAGAGATCATTCTGCTCACCACCAGGCCACCTGTGGATCACAGCTTGGCAGAGGAAATGCTGTGTCTTAATACAACCTCTTAGTACTACTGTACCCTGATGGTGCAGCAGGTGTAACAGCCTTCCAGACTGGGAGCAGTTGGGGACAATTATCAATGCACAGGAAAATCAGTTTTTCAGTTTATTTTCATCAGACAAGCATTCTTTAAATAGACGCAATAGCTGGCTTAAAGCTGCCAAGAGGTAGTTCACAACACAAAGCAGAGTGGAACAATGTTAGCTGAGGCCAGTACCCCAGGAAGCTATGACCACATCGCAACCTACTAAGTACTTGATTATGAAGCTCCTCTGTTCCTCTCCAACTTGACAGTACTCCAGTTCAGCAATGCTGATTTGAAACCAGAACAGCCACAGAACACCTTAACCACACAGAAACTCTTCCACAGGAGAAGAGCGAAGAGTAAAGTCCGCTCTTCTTCCGCATGCATTTACTCCTATTCCCAAAGCCTGGCACTCCCCTCGCTGCATCCAAACCGGCCTCAAAAGCAAGTGTCCCACAAAAGCATTGACATCTCTTTCTACAGCATCATGCCTATTCAGTCTGCATGCAGGTGTGGCACAGGGGTGGAGAACAGATCCTTTTCTGCTTACCAATCAGATTGTTCCTGCACTTAGTGGGCATTATTCTTCCCTGCCCATTTTTGAGGCAATATGCCCCAGGTTGGATACAATGATGGGAAGCTTTTAAGCATTTGGAAAGCTGTCTAACAATTTCATGAGCCTCACTCAATCTGTGCAACAACCCTGAAACACATGGGGTCTCATTAAGCACAAACATGGCCACTGAAAACTGGAAAAAAGCACCTCTCCACATCATCATCAGCAGCTGCCCTTCGGTACTCTGTGTCAGACTGCCAAGTGGAGCTTTGTTCTTGCTCCCCTAAGTCTTTTTGTTTGTAGAGCTACGTTTGACATGCATACCTTTATCTGAACTCTCTTGCAACTGAACAATGTCTTTTATTCTGGAGGCCTTGAGGTTCAGCTCCCAGAGATAACCCGAGGATCAGCAGGGTGGTATCCAGCCCAGGAACTCTGGGTGGAGCTAGCAGACATGGCTAGAGGCCAGCAGGTCCACCAGACATACTGCTTTGGGAATTTCACTTACATGCACATGATGCTTCAGGTGGCACATTTACCTCTGGGTAAGCGGCACGCTGCCCTTCTTAGGGCTTCACCACAGACACCAAAACCTTTGCAGTCTAAGCAAACACTGGCTCTGTATCCCGACATGTTAAAGCTGCCTGCTGATGCAGCCTGCAGCTATCCATGTACCAGTGTCAGAACCAAGCTGCTCATTTCACCAACAGTTTTTGCTTTTCCAAAAGCTGCAGCTGGACTGCAGTGAAACAGAGGACAGCAAAGGACCCACTCTGACATGCCCCCACTCAGAGGCCCAGCCTCCAGCAGCAAGGTGCCCTCCCCTGGGTCTCAGCCCTGGCCAGGTCCATCCCTCAACTCCAACGTGGAATACTTTATGGAGAGCCTGCGCAAACCAGGCCCTTCAGTGGCACCTGCTGTCCCTGCTGCTACCAGGCTGAGAAAAGGGGAATGACTCGCCCTTTTGTCACCTCCTCACCTGAAAGGTGGGAGCAGGAGAGGCAGCAGCACTCCTGCCAGTTTTTACATTGCTAATGCCTGTGGCGTTGGCGTGCCCGAGCAGTGCCACCGGCTCACCCTGCCGCTGTGTCGGCAGCGCTCACCGACGGACCCTCCACACTACTTCAGGCCAACATGGAGACCCCCTTGTGGTAACACGCAGAAGGGCCCCCTTCAGTGCAGCAGGAACGCAAGCAACAAGCTCTTACCTGCTGTTCCAGCAGTCCCCCACCAAGCAGAAATGAAGTCAAGCCAGATACGCACAGTGCCCAAGCACACACCTCAGCTGCCCCACTGCAGAGAAAACAGGCGAGGCATTTTGCCATGCCGGGCTCTGGAGCTGGGTAGTCACCTGCAGGCACAGCTCACCCAGTGGGAACAACGGGGTGAATCCAGGGGTCACCTCCATGGTGTATTTCGGACCTGTTTCCACCCTGCCTCACACCGCGCGCCCGTGCCCAGGTGCGCTGTGAGGAGAGGCGGGGCTGCCCCGCCCCGCTTCAACCGGCTCCAGCTGGTTCCAGAAGCTTCCTCAGCGCCCCCTCAGGGCACAGCTGAGGCGCCTCAGGGAAATTAGACTAAAGAAGGGCAAAATGCCACAAAGCAGGAAGAAAAGGGGGTAGTAGTGGTAAGGGGGCCAGGTTCAGAGATTGAGGGAAAAATAAAAATAAAATCCCAAGCTGTAAAGTGGGACCAGAGTGTCAGAGAAAAGCAAGGGCTGCTGCTGGCATTATCCCCCACATAACCCATGGCATGAGGTATGCCACAGCATTAGTTTCAGCATAAGGGCAGGCGCAGGATCACCTTTAAATAAGGCAGCTGAAATACTAAAATTAAGGCATGGAGTGAAGTGAGGTCTGCTGCCAGAGCCAGCCAGAGGCTGCTGCCAGTCCCATGATGCAGATCCCAGCCTAGGGTTAGGATTAGACTGCATTTATTTAGAATCAAATTCTGACATGAAAAACTCTAATGAGCTCCCTAGAGATCCATCCACTCACTTGGTGTCAAATTTGGATTAATAACTAGAAAAACAGTTTGTAGTGAAAAGATGAAACAGAGAGCTCATTCTAACGAATACCCAGAAATCAGGAGAAAGCGGCATTTCCTCTGCACGCGTTCATTCCTGCTTTCCCAAACCACAGCACTGCAGCCAAGCTGCCTTCAAAAGCAAGAAGTTAATAAGATTACAGCCAAAATGATGCGCTCCTCTGGCTTCGAGGTGCCTCTGAGGGCAGCTTTCTACAGTGCTCTTCAAAGAGGAATAATATTGGCTGATAACTGAGCCTTGTGAAGAAAAAAAAAAAAAGAAGCCTGCTGTGGAGCTGTTTTAGAGATATACGAGATGTAGAAATGAGCTTATTCAATCGTGAAGCAGCAAACAACAACTTTTTTTTGTTATGGAAGAGTGAACATCTCCACAGTTCAGTTCTGTCCCTTAGCTGGATGAGGCCAGAGGAAAAAAAAATAAAGATAAAAATAAACAAAACATAAAAACTATTCACCTTGCAGGCTACTTCAGATTTTTGAGGACTGTAAAGATATCTATACGCAACCTAAAATGCCACCACCTGGGTCTATGCATTGTCACATGCTCAGCTGCAGTGTGCCTGCTGATGGCCACCAGCACACTCCAGACCCTCCCAGAGGCTGTGGGCTCAGGTGTGGCCTGGCTTGTTACTAATGAGGGCTAAGTACTGCCAAATCCCCAAAATCTCCCCTCTCCTCAAGAAGCCCAAATGCAACAACCTTGACAGCTCCTACTAGCAGGAAACAAAACTCTTTTTCTTGTTAAATACAGATGTAGATTGCTTTCAACACATTCTAATTTGAAAAGTAAAGCCAATGCACATTTCTGTTGCAGAGGTCTGTTCTCTTCTGCCAGCCTTCCCCCCTGAAAGTAGAACCAAGTCTCTTGAAAGGAGGATTGTGAATAACAATAATCCTCTGATCATGATCTTTGGTTGCACCTTGTCAGAGTGAATTGCAAGGTGTTCTCCGCACAGTATCCAAGAGTATTTGATCATCAATTTATTCACCCTCCCTGTACCCTTGCAAGGCAAGAAATTATGGCTATCTTTACAAGCAACTTACCTACAAACCTTCAGAATAGAGGCAGAGCAACCTGAATATCCTGAGAAGTGTCCAGTCCATTAAGCACTGTGAAGTAGCTGTAGAAACAGCAACTTGATGCAGGAGTGTTCATAGACCATCACTTCTGCATCAGAATTCTGGAGACATGTATTAATGGGATAATCCAGCAGTTAGAGCGTTCACTGGGCCTCAGTCGACTTTGTCCCCGAGATCCAGGGACACTGTTAGGCTGGTTACTTAAGGACACGTTTTGAGAAGTACTTAGGTGCCTAGCTCATTGATTTCAGCAGGAGCTGTGGGCCTAACTCTGTCCTCAAATATCCTGGTCTGAACCTCTTTGTGGCTTGGTCTTTATTTCCCCTTGTGAAATGTAAGGTGACAAAAAAAAAAAAAAAAAAAAAAAAAAAAAAAAAAACCATCACACACAAAAAAACATCACACCCACAACATGAGAGCCTGTGTGTGGTCAGGCACGTTAGAGTGTGGAGCCATGCAGAAGCTACAGGGCCAGTTTTACATACCACACCATCTCTCTGTAGATCCAGGCACCCCATTGCCTCCCTAGCCCAGTGCTGTTGATATTCCCCGTAAGTGCTCTGTTCCACTCGCAGTTAACATTTTAGATGCTGTGAGACAAACTGTGAGAAGTTTTGCCTCACAACAAGCACTGGTTTGCTCTGGAGAGGATGTACTAGCATCTCTCCACTGAACTGGAAACAGGGCAAACCCCCAAGCAGAAAACAGATTTCCAGGCTCCAAGCAAGGGAAAATGAAGAACAAATTAGATGCTCACTGTAAACAGTTCACACACACACACACACAAAAGTGGTTTTTTTCTGCCATTCTTTTCATTTCTCCCAGCATAACTACACATCTTCTGGATACAATCTGTTTCTTTGCCAGGGCTTCAACATTCTCCCCTGAATTAATGATGCTGGAAGACCTCCACTTTTCATAGACTCTGCTGAGCAGCAGAGGACTGCACAATGCTTGCTTATGCAATGACTAGCTCCGTGCCAGGAATAATAGCCAAATAGGAACAACCAATTCACACACAAAAGCAAAATACTTTTCCCATTAAATGTCTAAATTAGGTGGAGTAAAAACACCCCAATCCTACTGGCCACAGTGTACACTACCACAGTCCCCATAGTGAGTTAAATAATTCCATAGCCTAGTCTTTGAGGAACAGTTAGAAAGAGCGGAGGAGGGTAGCACTTCCCTATTCATTACCTCCAAGGTATTCTGTACACAATGAAAAATTATTATTATAGGACCAGGCAACAACAGGACACCTGAAGCAGTTAAAATGCAACTTGATCTGGCATATACTTGCAGAGAAGTGTAGCTGTCACACCTTGAGGCACCAGCATGCTGTAATCATAGGGTAGCTCCTCTGTTCACAGGTGTGATCTGTCCCTGAGCAGATTAGGAGGTGGGGAAAAATATAATCTTACTTGCAAAGCAATCTACAGCACACTGCCCACAGCAGCATTTTTTTCAAGGCAATTCTAGATCATGCTTTATGATTTCCTCCCAGAGAAACGCTGAGTTTCATCCCATAAAGTTAGCATTATCTAATCTGCAGAAAGAATGTCCAGCCATTACTGTCTGAGATCAGTTTAGCTGCAAAATGATGCAAATTCACATTTTATTTTTTGGCTTTGTGAGCATGGAAACAAAGAACCCTGGCAGAACCATTCCTCCATTTTAACCCATGGCTGAGGAATGAGCAACAAAATCCTTGATATTTGCTTGTAGACCTCAGAACTTCTTTTGCTACATTGTCAAATCATTACTCCACTGGGATGTGAGCCTTCCAGACCTATTCCCATTAGCAAAAGGAAATAAAACATCTCTGCTTTAAATGAAAGCTCACTGTGGAGCTTTAAGTAGCAGTGAGATAGAGACTGTACAGTTGCCCTGACTACCAGCACCAGAAAGTCACATCTTCCTCTCCATTCTGCCCTTCTGGAAGATGTTTTCTGGATGGCATTCAAGATCTAAGCCCCACACCCCCTTACTTCTGCCTTTCACCGACAGACAGAAGAGATTAAGAGGCTCCTGCCTCTCCCACCATTTTGAGAGTTAGTATAAAGTTTTGTTACCACAGAGAACAGGGGTTTTACAATGTTGCATGTAATTAGACTCACAGAAGAGATACTATAGCTGCCACTTACCTCATCTTCAGAGCTTCACTTCCCAGTCTCTCTTTCATAACACCATACCTCTCAGACTGCTATTTTGGGAAGTACCTTTGGAAAGTGAACTGAAGCTTGAGGATAAAATGGAAGTTAGACACACCTGGAGAGCAGAACTGCAGGTGTATGGGATGAAAACACCTGATCAGTGAGGAAAAGTCACACAGTTCTGTGCAAAGCTATTTTTTCAAGTGATACCTTCTACAGCTGCTTAACTCTTCTCTGCTGTTATCAGTGTCCTCTCCTCTACTTGTACCAGACCACAATCCCATTTTTCACTCAGGAAGAACAGGTGAATTTCTATCTGAAATTATCCACACACCATTTTGTATAGCTGCAGTGTAGCTTCTTTGTTTTCTTTCAAAGGTGTCTACACTGATTATATCAAAGGGATAAACTCACATCAAAGCTTCAGGCCAGTAACAGTCTATCTCTGTTGGAAGCAGGAAGCTATGGTGAACTCCCAACCCACTGAACAGGATGAGGTTTATAAGCACACATACAAATCAATGGCAAAGAACAGAAAGAAATGCTGCAAACTGTGATCAGAAAAAAAGGTGACAAAGAAGGAAAGATGCCTTATCAATCCACAGCATGCTCCTTCCCAGAGAAATAGATCTCTTAAACCGTTGAACACGAGGATTCTGTACCACCTACCTAAGCGCACATGGCCAATTAGCCAAGTGTGAGGGGAACACACAGCACCAAGCTGAAATACCTGTGTGCCTATGAAGCCAGCACTCTGGGAGCACTGAAGAGTAAGGAAAAGGTATTTTCATGCTAGAGTTGTAATAGCATTGTGCTGATGGATTTTATACCAGAAGTCACACTTCTTGCATTTTTTCCTTCCAGAGGGTTCTGGTTTCACGTACTTCATTCTTTCACCAACAGAGCCATCTAGTGGATAAGATACCATTTATTAGAATGAAATTTGGATTTATCACACAGTAGGAACAATACATGCAGGACCTTCAGAGCTGCCTGTAACAAACCAGCACACCAGTTAATCCAGTCAAATCCTAAGCGATCAATAAGGTGCTGCTAAGTGATGCTTGTCTTGGCTTTTGTTCCTACCAGTACAAAACTCCAAGCTTTTCAACACTAATTCCCAGTATCTTTCCTTCTGAAGAGTGTGAAGATTTCACCCTAGACTCATCCTCAGCCTGAGTTCATAGCACAAAGCTTTTTGCTTATGCAAAATCCAGTATCTTATTCAAAGCTGATGTGGATTACAGCTGCTGTGTTTTAGGTAAAGGTTAAAAGCTAAGGCAACACTAGTTTCATTGTTGTGTGTTCAGTGGACAGCCACAGACATAAAGGGTGGTACATCCTTTATAACATCAAGGGGAGTATAAACTCCTTCAAGTAGCACACTACAGAGTTCATTCTATCAGTTAAACCTACTGCAGAGGGTTCCTGTTTCTCTCTGAAATTCTTGGTTGCCCCTCTGCCCTCAGTGCTGCTGAATGTCATACCCAATGTTTCAGGGAAGAGACAGGAGCTCAACAGAGAGAACAGAAGCTTGGCATTGCACAGGAAGGAGGAACAGGAACTCCTAAAAATAATAGAAAATGAAATCCAGACATCATTAGCTGAAATAATGCACAAGGATGTTACTGCCAGGCAGCTCTAATTTAGTTAAATAGCTTTTAACTGTTGTTATGCTCTCCACAGTTCCCCTGGGGTTTCAAAATCTTTGCTTTTCCAGTAGCAATTTGTGGTCAAAATGGTGCCATTTCCTCCTGCCCTCTGCAAAAGAAGCTAATATCTGACCTTCAGAAAAGGCTACATGCTATTTAATAGCCAGAGGGAAATAGTGAGAAGCAAAGCCAATGGGACAGATTCACAGCCTTGCCAAAGTGTTGAATCTCCTCTGAAAAATACTTTCAGTCAAGATCCCCATCTGTGGTTTGCTTCCTTTCCCATGTATTAATAATTATTTTTGGAAGCTTTTAAGAAAAAGGAAGCAAAGCTTCAAAGACTGATGAATACTGCATAGTCCCTACAAAAAAAAAAAATAAAAAAAAATGCAGCAGTACTCACTAGTAGTTTCCCTGGAGATTACAGGGAGACCCTCTAGCAGTCAGACCCAAAAGGGTTCCAGCAAGTAATTTCTCTTTGTTCAAACTGTAGGTACAATTCTTGTCCCTCCTGTTAGTAAACAAAGTAACAGTAGCCTCTGCTGGCACTCCCTGTGCATTACCCACTGCCAGAGTGACACCCTTTTTCAACAAGAACAGTTTGCCATCCTTCAACATGCCCCATCCTATACTCGGCTGTATTCATGGCAATTTATTGTGGCACTCACCAATCTCAGGTTTTTACCAGGTCTTTGCTTCGGAAAGAGAAGGTAGTTCTACCTGCTGGAGAAGCATCCTATAAAACCTGGCAGCAGATTCTTACCTCAAGTTATGCAGAAAATAATGTATTGTGCCATCGCTATTCTATCTGTCGACAGTAAAGTAACTCCACTGGAGAAAAACTGAGACTAGATTAGCAACAAATACCTGTTATACTAAATGGGATAAAAAACAATTAAAACACTGCAGATAGAAGGCATTAGATACACTACAGATCTAATGCTATCGGCTAACGAAGCAGGTGTCTCAGGTACCACCATCTAGCAACAAGCGACGCCAGTGGTGTCAACAGAACATACCTGGGCTTACCTGCCAACCCATTTCCAGACATCCCAGGCATGAGCATATGACTACAACAAGCAGGCAGTTACATCTTTATGATGAAGCTCATTGCACAGCAACAGGATGGAATTATTTTCTGCTTTGTGTGTTAAAACACATCAGTCTACTACAAAATTCAAAACAGGCTTCAGCTTCATGTTGATTTTAAGACGGTCTTCCTCAAAAGAGCCTTGCAAAATTCAGTAGCCTTTATGTGAGGAAGGGAAGGAAATCCTGTGGAAAGAACAGATGTCCGCTCTCCCACGGTACGAGCTGGAACTAAGCTGAGTATTAAAGAGCTCCACAAACAACCGTTTCTCCCAGTTATTAGAAAGGTTGCACTCTGCAGACGGACCACTGCAGTGCTCCATGCAGATGTACTCTGAGAGGGATGGCCTGATCAGCTGCCATCAGTCAGGATTCTCTTTTGACTGCGGATTTGAGGAACACATTTCCACAAGAAAACGTTTAACATCACTACTAGATCCCTTTAGGTGCTCACTTTAACACGGAAATAGTGTTAGGAAAGCACTACTGCTCACGTGCCATGACCTGAAGCAGATTTTTGTAAAAACTTTTTTGGACAGGTAAGAAGTCAAAGTCTCTATAATTAAGCCCAAGCACATCATAAGCACATTTGATAGATGTTTCTAACGCAAATAACCAGAAAAAAAAAAAGAAGTGCAGGTCACTAGAAAACCCCTGCTAATCAAACACCGCTTTATTTACAGACAATTCAACAGATGAATACATTAGTTCAACTTTCATGTCTGCACAGAGAGAGAGCCTTTACACAATCAGAGCAGAAAAGCAGGACTGGATGGTTCATACACATACAGACTGACAACTATGTAAGTATGCAATCAGGTACAGAAGTGTTCAATTTCAGTATTTCAACCATTCATGTCAGTAAGAATAGCTACACCCTACCTTTAGAGAAATAAACTAAAGCTACAACTAAATTTGGCTTCCTGCAGATGTGCTCATGATGCGTGACTGTGTATGGATATTAAAAACAAAAGCTAAAAGTCAAGCCTAAGTTTTGTTCAAAAGATTAGCCTATGTAAAGAGCCTTCGTAATGGAGAACCATTTATATCACTTTCCATGTACATCTTTCAGATTCACAAAACACTTCAAATGAATCCTTGAAAATTATTTCCTTTATATTCAGTCTTCTCTTCCCACGAGGAAGCAAGGGAACTATTAACAGGGTTAGAATCAAGCATTTCACCTCAGGCAAGTAAAGACTCAGGCTAAAATAGCCCTGTCTACTAAATATTAAAGCTGTGTGTTCCTTCTCTGTATCCAAAGAGAAAAATAAGAAGTACAAGAATACAAGCTCAATGTACCACTCTGAAGATGGACCTGTAGTTGTTGTAGATGAAGCTTCTCAGGAAGCTGCCTCTGCCTGGCTGTATGTTCTGTAACACAACTTAGCATTCAAACCATAGCAACAAAACACAAACCATAAGCATTCAAAAATTCCTCATCAAGAATGCTTTCCAATTCAGCAGAGTAAGTAACAGCATGAAACAAGAAAAAGGAAGCAAAAATGATCTTTAAAATTAAATGTATCACACAAAACCACACAGATGTCAACTCCAGATACCAAGCCCACCGTTTTCCAGACAGTGCACTCTGAATCACCCTACAGTGTATTTGCCAGCTACAGAAAGCCAGAACTCTAACGCGCCTCGGAAGAGTCCTGTCATACAACAGCAGACAAGTTTTTGTCAGAAACATTTATTAAACAGAAATTGATACCAATGCACATGTAGTCAAGTTAATAACCCTCTAATAAAGGAAAAAAAAAAAGCAGACTGATCAAGGCCAAAATTATCTTCGCTTCTGGAAGATGTTGCCACGGCCCATACCACGGCCTCTTCCTCTTGCAGCCACTGAAGAAAGAAAACATCAGGGATGACATGGATTTGACACAACTCCGTATTTACCTCAACAACTGACAAACCAAACAAGTAACACTCGAAGTCTCTTGCTTAGAAGCATGGAAACTAAGCTATGTATGAGGTTCAGGAAGTGATACAATAAGTAAATTTTTCTGTGAAAAGAACCACAACCGATGGTTATACAGTCTTGCTACTAGTAACAGATAAAAGACCAGTGGTCTAGTAACATACCTTTGTGCCCTCTCTGAGGAAATCTGTAGCCAGTGAGAATTAAGATCTCTCATATTCTTCATAGGATTTGCAAAGGAACTCACTATGTTTCAGCAGATGTCACTCCCCTACACATCCTTACTGCGTTTGCTAGAGTTACCCAAGGACTTCACAGCCCATGATTATTGTTCAAACTTGATAATGAGACCGTTCAAATGAGAAAGGTATGAATGAGGACGAACTGCAGAATGCCTACCGAATACTGCTTCAAAGTACTTTAACCATCAGTTTTTTCGTTTTGATTGTTTTTCTAAGAAGCTTAACAAGAACGCTTGGATCCTTCCTCAAGTATTCCAAACAGCTAGCAGCTGGAAAACCAAGGCTGGAGTTTTAAATAATGCCTCTAACTCTAACTAGCCCACTTACTATTCCTGAACTACTTTAATATTGTACACTGGGCAGTTTGAGGCTTGACTCCAACCATCCATTCAGCTTCTTACAGCTTGTTTGCTTAGGGATAGAGATGGAAGTTTCCCGGCTCCTCTGCAGCAAAATGGGGACACAAGGAGGGAATACCAGACCATAAACACATTGTACTCACCCTGAGCTTTAAGAATAGCTGCTTTTCCTCGCCCAGCTCCGGAACCCTGGTTCTTATTCTTCATGCTCTTTAGCATAGGAGCATTCTTCAGCATGTCTGGTAAAATTAGAAACCGTATCTTGCTGCCTCTGATGTACACCTGTTCAAGCTGCGCCACTCGCCCATCTCTGTATGTCACCGTGATGTTGGACATCTGGAAAATAAGCATCAGTTAACGGTCTGAGGCCTTACACACAGTCCTGGACTCCCACTACTCTTGCTCGCAGGATATACAGCCAGGATTCAAGTACCAAAGTCAAAGGTTTTCCAAGCATACTGCCTTCTCAGCTGGAGTTGCGACACAAGGCATCTGGGACCATACAAACATATTCCTAAGCCTGAGGCAATTCAAGCAGGCCCAGTATTTTCCTTTCTCCCCAGTTTGACAATTGGTTTTATTAGGCTTGCTTTGTTTTCTTATATTAAAATAGCTTTAATAAACCTCTACCAGTCCTAACTATTAAGGAAGCATTTTGATTTCAACAATGACTTGCATTAAGTCAATCAAAATTTAGCCTCCTCCTCGGATGCCTTAAAGTTAAGTGCATTAAACACAGCTCAAATTTCATAAACGAGTTTATTATTAAATTTAGAGACACTAAATAAAGAACTCCCACAGAAAAGTTGTTCACAGAAGAAAATCTTAAGAACCCCGATACCACTGACAGAAGTTTCCAATGTTACCCAATATTCAAAAAAATCTCCATCCTCATTATCACGCCCAGTAATCCAGAATCCATTTCTGGATGATTTCAATCTCCAATGATTTCAATCATTGGAGAAGGGTTTTACCTATCCTCAGACTAAAAGCAACGGTTTTTAAATCAACCTGATAGAGACTACGGTTTCCAAGCCAGATCTGAAGGGCTCCCTCCCACCATCCTTCTGAAGCAGAAGTACCTGACAATTCATGTTGTCTTCAGCTTCAATGAGCTTCCCTCGGTACACCTCTCCCGTGTTGGTCTCGCATGTCACGATGTGGCCTTCTGCCTCGTGCAGGACTTTAATCGGCACTCCGATCGACATGTTTGCCGAGGTGCGGCTCTATACCTGGAAGAAGGGAAGAAAAGTATAAAAGGAAACAACCTACAAGTTGTTTTTCAAGTAGGTTTTCACTATACTAAGTGGCTTTCTCTCTTGCCCCAAAACCTCATTGCTTTGACAATGCATCAATAAGATTTCTCTTGAAGGATGGGCGTGTGAAGAAACCACTCAGAATATCATCAAAATTAAGGCTTTCCCACGCCTCTCCTGACCTCGGAAACCCACGCACAAACACCAGATAACGGGCCGCTCGCACAGGCCTCACCGGGAAACAGCCCCCGGAG
>VXAV01009876.1:113075-126669 GCA_013399715.1 Alectura lathami | reverse complement strand
TGTTTTTTTTTTTTTTTTTTTTAAGGTGGGCATATTACATAACTGCCTCAAACAGTAAAATGACAATTCAGTCAAAACGCAAGCCCTCCGGTGCCTTAGCGCAAACTTTTATACTGTTATAAAAGAATTCACCTTGTGTTGAACGTGAAAACTGGGCTTGCCTTCTCACTCATCAACAAAATTCACTTTTAAGTCAGTTACGTCAATGGTAGAAAAGGAGTGTGCTTGTAAGTACGTCTTGGTATTATGACCTTGACAACTGATAAACCCCACTGCCAGTAGTAAGTTTGTGCGTGTGTCACTGAAGGGATTTGGTTTACGCTGACTTTACCATTAATACCATGAAATATGAGCATTACTCTGGGTGATACAGTCAGCTAGGATGCTGAACTATAGCAGGTTATGTTCTGGTATCCTCTTCCCAAGTGCACAGTCTTCAGCATTCTGAGAGGTGAACTGCTGTTTTCCTGCCAGCCTGTGATGAGGACACTCTGTGTAACTGTTTTGCTGCTGATCAATTTTACAGTGACATTCTACTGATGTCCCTTTCAGGTGTTACTGGATGCAAATAGCAGTACTGGAACAAGTTAAATAGGTCCCTACTTGCTACAAAAGGTTTTCTGCAGTGGATAAACAATCACTTTGTACTTCCTCATTCCCCTCATATCAAAGAGCTACCTCTGTCTTGGCTGCAAATGAGAGAATAATGAAGCAGATATCCCCTGTCGTATAAACAAAAGCCACAGCTGTGCCTTACATGACAGAAGACAACAAAAGCAATGTAATATTAAGAACTGTAATATGCTGAGAGTACAATTGAATACAACCAAAAATATGCATTTCTATACAAAACAGCTAAGGGTCAGTGTTTTGCTTTTACTGTTTTTTGCGCTAATAAATACAATTGCTTTTGTTTGGATGCCCCTACTAAACTCTTGGAAGCAATGCTCCATGTGTTTCCTGACACACTACATCTCTGTACTGCAAAAAGGGCCTCAGATTTCAGTGGTAAAGCAGAACTAAATATATGCCTGCATGACTCAGAAAACTGGGGACTTCTCAGCAGAATTTAAGTCCACTAAGTCGACAGCCGTATACCTACCACACACCTGCAAAACAACAAATGTACAGAAAAGGACCTAAAATTACTTTTGTCTTTAATGCCTATATACGGATTAGCAGCATTCACAAAGAAATCCAGCTCTAGCTACTTAAAAAGTCAACGTTGCTTGCAAATGATTATTTATTTTAAATGCTAGTAGTGTTACTGAAGAACCTACATATTTTGTGATGCTTCCTAGGCAGGAGTTCTAATCTCCTCTCTGTTAGGATTCAAATCATGCAGATTTTAAGAGCAGAAAGGAAAAAATTATCATCTATAGCACTATTCTGTCTCAACAGAAGTGAGCAAGTTGTTTTCTTCATCAAAGCTTGTGTTTATAAGCTGCCCTCTCTTTTCTTCCTTTGCCTGTGCCTTGCCTTATTTGCTGCACCAACAGATTATTTGTAGGGCCTGTTGTAAACTGGATCCGATTAAAGCAAGAAACAAGAGGGTGTTTTCTTTTTTGAGGTGGCAGGTACTTAAACCAGTACTGCTGCTGGAGAAAGTACCCCAGATTCCACCCTCAAGAAAGATGATCCACGATAGCTTTGGCTGCGAATTGAAAAATAATGTTAGTGATGCTTAAACATTGTTAAAGCCATGTAGAAGGTTGCAGTTGCTTTAATCTGGTTTAGATTAATGCAAAAGTGTGTTAGGATGTTTCAAAAGAATCTACACTTTTTTTTTCTTCTGTAGCATCTGCATGTCCCCAAATTCAGAAGGTTATCACTGTAAAAATTTTGCTCATAATTTCTCAGAAGCATAGTAAGATTCTTTGGGTTTTGTTTTTGTTTGTTTGTTTAATACAAATTTCACTAAACCCGACAAGAAAGTCCCCTAAGAATATAAAGAACTACATCTGAGGCCAGATCAAAGGCCCATCTTAGCTCACTGGCAAATGCTTAGGTTCATTGCATACGAAAACCACATACATTTCCCCTAGCGGTCCTCAGAGCTTCTGGTAATCAGCACTTAAGGACCAAAGGCTAAGTTTTCATGTAAAAGTTATTGTCCTAGTTTCCCTGAGTTCAGCTATTCCCTTTCTGAATCCATTCACGCCTTTAGCCTCCACAAAACCCTGCTAGATTAGTTCCACCATTTATATCCAAGTTGTGGATTGTTGAAGAAAGGCTGCCTTTTAACTGCTGTAACATTATATGAGTGTTACGAAAGCTTGTTTGTTCTAATGTCATACATAAATTGTTGTTAAAAACAGGCTGTGTCTTTATAATCAGGCTTACCTTAAAATTCCATTTGTCACTGACTTGCCTGCAAAGATTTAGATCCATCTCCACAACAAGAAGTCCATCCTGAGTGCGAGAAAGTCCTGGGGTCCTACTGCCATCTGGTGCAGCCACGTAACTCGAGCCATAAAAATGGCCCAAGTCATGGTGGGCTTAAAGAAATTTTTAATTAGTATGTAATGTTTGAAAGTAATTACACAACTTCACATGCAGTTTCCCATTATACTTCATTCAATTTCTTGTGGTTGATCACTCATTGTGCTTTAAGCAATATGTCATCCTGAGGAGTTTACAGCACAATCCTAAGATAACTGCATGTTTGACCATTAGTTATGTTTCAGGCACAGTACAGCTTCTAAATGTATCAAACAAATAATAATAAAAAACCCCTAACTACACTGGCTTTTAAATAATGCATTATTATTCTTTCCCATTACTAAGCCTCTGCACTAAAGGAAAGGCCTAAATAAATAAAAAATGAAAGCAAGGATTTAATTGAATGCTAATTGTCAAATCATAACTTCCAAAACAGACAGTGATACACACATACAATTTTTAATACAAGATCAGAGGTGAAAACATGGAAATTTGAGGCAGGGCAAAAATGGTACTTCATACTGCACAGCTCCAAACAGTGCCAAACATCAGCCACACATGCTGTCCTGCTATGTAGTGGATACCACTAACCTTGTTGACGCAGCTGCTATCAACTCCTAGCACCAAAACTAGGTAAAAAAAGGGCTCAGGCCCACACCAGATTAAACCAGAAGCAGTCGTGGTTGTCAAAGGCCAAATTACAGCGTTTCCACATACAAGTGAAGTACATACAAGCAAATCTTGTGGTCGTCTTTGAATAATAATTTGTCAAATGGCAAAGCATGCACTTACTTTACTTTTAGAACTCATCTTTTCTTTCAGGCCTATGAAAAACACCAGTAATGGCATACTGTCTTCTCTTTCTTATTAATTGTATTGTGTTTGTTTTTTTTCCTGCAATAATCTCAGCCCATCCTTACTTGAAAGTCATGAAAAGCAGAATAGAACTAGCTAAGAATATTACTCCATGGAAAACCCTACAGACCTGAATTTTTCACTAGTCATGACTTAGATGGTGCTGTCAAGTCTCTTTCACGTAACTATAAGCTTTTCTTTAACCTCCAACAGATCTGTGAAACAGGACAAAATGGCTCGGCTGGTGATGCAGACTAGAGCTGCACCGACACTAGTTAATTTGTGGGATTTCTGTCTTCTAGTCCTACAGTGCTGCACTGACTCCAAAACTTAGCCCTCTGTAAGGATGTAGCAACCTCAGGTGGGAACTTCCAGAGACCGTATACTGTGGCACCACCACCTTTAAAGGGAGTGTTTCCCTCTACAGCTCACAGAACAGCAGTCTAAGTATGGTAGTCACTAGCTGACACAGCTGTCATGGGATAGACACTTCTTGTAAGAGAGCTATCATTCTTCAAGCTTTACAGAACAAGCACTGGATGCAATTTCTGGACATACCTTTTCCACCATCCCCAGAAGTAAAGGCATTTTTGTAGTATTCCTGTGAAAAAGAAGGAGTCCATAGGCGGCAGTATAGTTCCATTTCATTCAAGAAAACCTGCACATCTACCACATTTGGTAGGGAAGTTTAGATACATCTCTTAAGACTTTCCTGACTATCTAGAGGGAGTCCTCAGAGGGGCAGCCTTTCTATGATAGGTGAGCTAGAGAATGATATATTTTTGTATCACTGCCTGTTGTTCACACCCTTTGGGGAACATGCCTCCTCACAATCCTAAATAGGGCAAAAGAAGAGACATTGAATTAATCACATTTTTACAGACCACAGAATGTGGCAAAGTTAGTCACACAACTGCAAGAACAAGTATGGATTTTTTGCAAATAATCTTATAAAAGAATGAATCTGAAGGTAAGAATGACCTATTGTTTGCAAGATCATTTCTGATCATAGAATTTTTTGTGTCCAGAAAAACGTAGCACCTGGATAACAGCAACCAGTTGTGTACCACTGAGTTGAGGATATGCTTCATTTTCAGTCATTCTGCCTAAAACAATAGTAATTTTGCACAGAAACTAGGGGAATTAGCAAAAGGGATGGGTGCTTATTACAAAGAAAGCAATTTCATAATAGGAAGCAGCTGCAACAAAAAGTAGACTGTCAGAAACAAGGCAGCTCTCAGCTGCTGTACCACTGCTCATCTTCACATCATGTTACATACAGTAAGAGAGGGGGCCTTACGCAGCAGAGGAATCTGAGGGTTGCAGCACTGTTCATTACCTTGAACTGACTCATGCTGTGATACCTGAATTATGGAGTGAAATAAAGTGAAGACACGTACCGTTCCCACTCTGTTGATGGGACATGTAAAGCAGTGATTAGCTATGGCAGCATTTCGTGCTTCAATTGGCCACAGTGACTCACTGCAACACACAGAAAAGAAGGCAGGTATTCACTGTCTCCTTCAGAGCTAAATTTAGATTATGACTGTGGAACAATGCACATTTTCTGTCAAAAAAGCCAAAGTTAGCTACTGAGACTGATCCTGCTCATATAATCAAAATCTTCTCAAATTTACATAAAACCAAGAATTGAGAAATAAGGAATAAAAGATTTCATCATCTTTTACAAGTCTCCGCCTGTTTTCCAACAGATACTTAATTCTGATGATGTTTGAAACTGAAACAGCTCTCTTCTTATTAAATAGTTTGACACATAGATATCAGACTAGTTAAAGGGAGGTCTGGAACTACTTAGAGCTCCAAAACCAAGGTGACACATTTTGTATATTCCCGTGACAGCATGTACCTGTTAGATTCTGAGTACCAAGACAAGGTTACAAGTCAGACTCAAGAATCTAAGAGAAGGTCATTGGACTGATTGAAATGAGGTGGTTTGAGTCTGGCAGCCAGCTCTTCTAAGAAAAAGGGATTTTGTTGAAAAGCTCCTGAAAATTACAATTTCACAGAAGAAAACAGACAGAAAAAAAAGGCTACAGAAAAGAAGCTACCCCCTGAGACAGTTTTCTACATAGGTCTCAAGAGTCCTCTTCCTGCAATAAAAAATATGCACTTAAAGACAATCAAGTGAAAGCCAATAATTAGGAGAGCCTGAAGCACCCAGAGTACCAATCAAATACTGCATTTTGGGGTAATTTCTATCTGCTCTCCTCTTAATGGGATGTAAGTAGACAAACATCACAAACATTATTCTTGTAGCGATATAAATGCTCCAAAAGCATTGTGCATTCATTGAACTCTTTTCAAAGGATGTTTTCAAATACTACACAGCCTAAATAAGATCCTGTCTTTTACATCAAAAATTACTACAGGCAGTTTCAATGACAGACGCTGAAGACTACTGTTTGATACCATGCTTATTGGCTCCTAGGTGAAGGATGCATAATCACCTGGCCAGCTAAGCCTGATTGTAAATTACTGCAGCCTATCATAAAACAAAAACATTAGGTACACAATCCAAATAAACTCTTGTTAGCTTCCAGAAGACCAGCTGGATGCTGGTTAACTGTCTCAGAGACCAGCAGATATGCAACTGAAGTACTGCAAGAGAATCAGTGACTGCAAGCCGACTGGTGGACCAAAACCCCAGGCAGAGAAGAATGCAGATTCCTTCAGGAAGGCAGAACAAGGAGGTAGTATCTCTGGTTCTAAGTCCTCAGCAACGTGCCCCTGAGGCCCCCGTGAGGGGCTCAGAAGTTCAGCTAACTGAGAAATCGTGCCACAGCCTGAAGCAGTTTGTACATCACCTGAGCGCTCCAATAGTGGCTGAGGGGTTGAAGATGATCTCTGCTCCATTCATACTGTACATGAGCCAGTTCAGAGGGTGATGGCGCCCAAAGCAGATATTCACAGCAATCATTCCAAACTGTGTCTGGAACACCGGGTGTCCTGTATTTCCTTCCATATAATAAGTAGACTAGGAAAAACAAACAAATGAACAAACAAACCAACATTAAATAAATAAATAAATTCAAAATCAAAGGCAGACTTCGCAAAAAAGACCTCCAGCACTGCTTTGACACATCACAATTTCCGATCACCAGCTTCAAGTTATGAGATCACAAGAAAGAACAACACTTTTCATTCAGTACATGCTTCCAGTGAAATGAGTATTTAGCAAAAAGTGGCTTTAAGCTCTACTGAGATCAAACTGAAGCCCCTTTCTGCTTCCCTTCACTCATATTACCCCCAAAGCACTGTCTGACTTTCACTTCTAGAAGCACTACAAACTTCAATCAAGTTAAAATCTTGATTAAGATTTACTTAAGATTTTAAGAATTTAACTTTTTTGATTCCTTTAAAATCAAACCACAAATTGGCAAACTTTAGGCACATCTCTTACTACTTTCATCACGTTAGAAAATTTTCCTAAGTCATCACAATGCTTTGAAGTCTTATTAAAGCAGAGATGTGCTCTGTTTAAAGAACAAGGAATTCCTTTCGTTTCATCTGTTATGTAATGACTCGCAGTAATTTCATCAATAGCCTCGGTAACACCAGTGTATAGCTACAGTTATTTATTTACATTTCCTATATGACAATTGCTCTAAACTAACAGAAGGTTTGAAAGAACCACCAGGAAAATCACAGGATATATCCACAGAACACTCCTTAAAGAAACTGGAACCAATTGTTGGCTTAAAAAATCTCATTTACCATATGCTGCAAACTTCTTTCTTATCACATCAAACATTCCCATACAGGAAACACACCGATTCCTGTAAAAGACACTGGTGAAAAGAAGGATAGGGCTTTGTTAACAGCTATCGAGAGAGATGAACGTTCACAGAGATACTCTGAAAGAAATCTGCAGAAACAGACACAAGAAAATGGAATGTGTGGAGTTACTGAATGTCGCCTCCTTAGCGTGCAGTGGTAGGCAAAAATGCAAGAAAATCTCAGGCATCTGAAATGTAAAAGAAAACATAATGTTGCTCATTTATAAGAATTCTGTGTGCCACTGCTTGAGTAGTCTAGGCAATTTTAGCGTTTCCACTCAGTGAGGATATACTGGAGCATGGCACGCTGAAAGTGATAAAAGATGGTGTTCTGAAATAAAGATGGGCTAGCGGCTCAGTCTGCCCAGTAAACGTGACAATCTCATGTTTCTTATTTATTATCAGCTCTCGTGAAATCACGCAGTCCCCTTGGGCCCAGATTTTTATCTCCTTTCATGTCTGTAGAGAGCATACCATGTGGTGGGCACTCACGTAATCCTTTTTCAAAACAATTCTGCTGATTGAATATATTTCCTTTTTTGCTTCTATTCTCAGTTTTCCTTTATTACAATAGGAGAAGAAAAACAAGAATGCAATTGCTTCAGGGAAGTCATCACTTGTTGTTCTTTATTCCCCACCAGAGGTCACAATCATCTCCACAGCAACAAACTGTGATGCCTCAAGAAGGATTGATTTTTGTTTATTTATATGTCCTCCCACACATGGCTGAGTAGGTTAGGGACCAATCTCTTTCCCCTGCCCATTTACTTCTCACTGATTCTTCATGGCTGATATTTAATAAGGGTCCTTTCCCAATCTGCTCTACAGAGACAATACATAAAAAGTATTTTCAAATTCAACCCTTCTTCGGGGGTTAAATTTGCTGATTAAGAAAAAAAAAAAACAAACAAAAACATGAAAATAACAGAGATGAGCATAACCCTTCCCCATAGTCTTGGCTGTTTCACAAGTTCCTCTATCAGAATTGCTCTGCTCAAAAGAAAACAGACTTAATGCTTTTCTAACAAGACCAGCTAAACAGTCAGAGCTGTTTTAGGTAATTATCACTTGCTTACTATAAAAAGGTAGATAGAAAAAAAGAAATGTTAAACCATTATAATGTACTGGCAATATAATGGTTTGCTCTGTGATAAATCTATAATTTAGGAGCTAAGCAAAACCCTTAGCGAAACAATATTTATACCTCCTGTAGAAAAAAAGTAAAGATATTTTTAACCGTGTCTTTATTTCATTACAGTTTCATAGCTGCAAACAAGAATATTTTTGGAATCTGTTGACACTCCACAAACCACTGTCAAGATACTGTTTTGCTAAAAGATAGCTCTGATAAAATAATAATAGAAATCAAAACAATTGTTAAAGATTGAAGTCAACACTGGTGACTGACTGTGCCAGAAATCCACTGTGTGGAAACCTGTTAATGCCCTCCCCTGAAGAAACCCAAACCAGTCTGCTCAGGTCTCGGAGCCTTGTTCAACTTCCACAGGTCTGTGAACATGAAACTTCAAGACAAAAGAACTTCCAAAATCATTAAAAAGTCAGTCTCGATTCTGAAGCCTCAGTTTAGCGACTGGAACACTGAAGGAACGGCAGCAACTGTAAGCATACAGACACCAGTACTCAGAAGAAACGGCTCTGTTAATGACTCACTTCAGCAGACAAGGAGAATTAAGGTAGGTAACGCCACATATTTTTAGACTTTTGGATAGCTTTTAATCCTGACCTTTCTTCTTGTGATAATTCTATGGATGGATAAACTCATCTCAGATCAGCCAGCTTTCCTTTGATGTGCCTTTTACTAGTTCAGCTTCTGACGCTGATTCTGGTGAAGAACCGTAAAAACTCTTGCAGGCTTCAGTGAAAGCAATGTGATCAGTAAACAGAACATGCCATAGACCAGCAATTCAGTCAAAAATGTAATGAAATAAAGAATTCTACTGAAAGAAACATAAGCAAAAGTACTGTAATTTCCATGACAATCTCAGGGTGAAACAGAGATCAAGACCATAAATAATGCTTACACATGAACCACAAAAAAATGCTCTCCAAATTAAAATAAGTTCAACATGCACACAAACGAAAACTGAGACAATCAAGAACAACTAACAGTCACATCTACTTTTAATAAATTAACTTGCTACAATTTTACCCGAGTAAAAAACAATTTGATGATTAGTGAACCACATTTCCTAGAAATACGTCACATTTCCTGACAATATGACTCCGGTGTAACCCATGCTGACCCAAACGAGAGCTGCGTGGTAAGACTGGCCTGACAGTCACAGTACTGCAGCTTACCTCATTGAAATCTCCAATTCTTGGAATGTGATTTTTCCTACTTTTGCCAAGGATAGCTCCAGAGTTAGAAATGACCACTGCAGCATTCCACAGAGTCCCTCCATGTATTTCATCTCTTTCCAGGATTGGAGACACCACAACCATATTGTATTTCTTTGCCAGCTGCACAAATGAACACAATTACTATGTTACACACAAGCCTGCATAATTAATTATTATCACTTTTTGTTCATAAAGTTTCCATCTTGTGCATTACTTACTGTTGTCAAGTGCTAATGCTTAACCGACACTGGTAGGCCAGTATTGTCGTAGTTTCCTTCATCAAAGATGCATATATCACAGCAAGGTTTCCACCTGAATCCTTCAGCTAGAAATGCAAAGTACCATGGCAGAAGCATCCTACACCAACGGAGCTGAACCAAATCTGTTCACAGGTACAGTGGCAGACTGATCCCACTCCCATTCTTTCACTCTTGTACACTACTTATGTAAATGTGTTTAAACACGATAGTTAGCTGAAAACCAATTAAAAATATGGGAAAATTTCAAATAACGTTACATATTAACTGTTGATGTTAAATAATATGGGTGTGAGAAAGAAATATAGAGCCTTCTGACTGCCAATTTACTAGCACATTGTTGCCTTTCCTTCAAACCTTTTCTCGTATTTCTCCAAACTTCCATACTGTCACTGATTCCAACGAGAAGCAACACATACTTGCCATAAATCAGACTGAAGATATTATGAGGTCCATAGAAGTTTAGTAGGCCAGCGAATATCTAGGCAAAATTGATGTCAAACAACCTGTTTGTTTGTTTGTTTGTTCTGAATCACAGAAGTTCTTTTTTTAAAAAAGGCAAAGTAGTTTAAAAAATAAACACCAAACACATCTGTGGTCATCCATGTCTACTTAACTAGCATAACATTTGTCAACTAAGGTGAACATTTATTTCAGATTATTACAGTATTTACAGTGGTACCAGAACCATAACGAAGAAATCCATGCTAATCAGTGGTGGTTATGGGTTGAGGGGAGAGCTGGGGAAGGATGGGGGCTGTTTGTTTTACCTCTTGACAGAATTTTGTTGTTGGTCCATCCTCTGCTGACTCAGCAAATTCAGTCCAAGGAAGCTTCTCTCTTGTACAAAAAGCAAAGGGCATGGCTGAAAAACATGAATGCATGACAGAATTTACAAGGGTGTTCATGTCACTCAAGAAATACAGAGCTACTTCTGTTTCCATGAATACAGACAAAAACTAAACACAAGTGATTCAACTGTTTTCCTTGTTTAAGGAAAAAAGCTATTTAAAAACATTTTTAGCAAGGATGAGGAGTTTTGGACCCACACAGACCAAAGCAGAAGAGAAACAATGCACTTAGTGAAGACTGTATTACTGGAAGTAAAGATCTGAACTAAACCCTGGTCACTGGTAGACTCTTTCTGTGAACAACCTGTTTTCACCATTCAGACTTTCATTTTGGTTCTGGCCTCCAGAGTCCACTTAGTCTCAAATATTCAATTTTAATTAAAATTAGATTTTTTTTTTTTCTTTTTGAAGTATCTATCTAGATGAAGCAAAGTTATAGAACGAAAAACATGAGGAAAGGATCACAAAGGGTGAGATGAAGAAGAAGAATGCCTATAAATATCACCATTGTAGCATTTCTAGTCTTTAACACAACAGACTTCACCAAGATGTTCTGTATAGTTCTGCCAGCACAGACCCCTTGTTTGTTAGTTTGTTTGTTTTTCTTTTAAGAAAGCAACCCAGTAGCAGTCAGCTGTTACATTTGGGAATACGCCTGCTGTTTGCTTACAAGAGGTAATTCCAGTACAGGATAACTGTTAAAACAGAAGGAACTTGCCCAACCTAGAAAGAATCACAGCAAATACTCACTCCAAGCCTCCTGGAAACAAATGATATTGACCCCACACAGTGCAGCTACTTCCGCAATCTCCTCAATTCGTTTGTGCAGTGCAGCCACCTGATTGCAAGAAGTGTCATGCTATAAAAAAAGCTGAATCTTGTACCTCATTAGTACAGAAATAGCCCCGTTTTACAAACATTCTTCACATTATTTTATCTTTTTATCTTGTTCTATACTTAGTTCCAGTGCTTTCAGAGGGAATAGCTCAAGAAGTCATCCTTCCTGAGCATTGATAAGAGAACTGGGATCTAAAGAGTTAGATATATTTTTTTAAAAAGCTCTTAAATGCTGAAAATAGAAAGAGACAGCAACTAGAGTTCTAGTCCCATAGTTATAACATCTAAATATATGGCATTTCATTGCTGACTGCCTAGTAAACAGCTAAAAGCCTTAACAGAACCAGCAAAAATTGTATTTTTGTTGCTCACTGTAAATAGCCTGCAGAAGAATTGTTACATAAATCTGTATTCAAAATTAGAATCTTAAAATAGGGGTTAAGGACAGTCTGTTTCTCTAGTTATCCTCGAATCCTGCTGACACGTGGAT
This sequence comes from Alectura lathami, assembly GCA_013399715.1. Classification (NCBI taxonomy): domain Eukaryota; kingdom Metazoa; phylum Chordata; class Aves; order Galliformes; family Megapodiidae; genus Alectura; species Alectura lathami. The sequence continues at coordinate 114,779 of VXAV01009876.1, read as the reverse complement.
CTTGGGTACACTTACAAGTAATTAACTCCAAACTATCTTCTCAGTCCCTAAGAGCTAAATAGATTATTACCAAGAAAAACATCAAAGCACTCATTAATTAGTCTCAAAGCACATTATTCCAAAGTGTTCTTTTCTTTGAGTGTTGTTGTTAAACATAAGCATAAGTGTTGCACCTTGTATTGATACTTTTACATTGAAACAAATGGATGCAACAGCAGCCAGCAGTGACCTACAAACTCACAGCTGTACAGTGATTTAGAGAAACAGTTAGATACTTGTTTCTAATGGAAAATTACTAGTAAACTGGTACTCCTTTCCACTGATACTACAAAGAATCCACAAACTTCATCCACATACTGAATTAACTACCTGCTCCAGTGATGTATACTCTTTCCAAAATAAATTACTTTACAGATGTTCTATCCTATCAGTACACAGAACTATTACCTCATGAGATTCTATAAATGCAATTTTTTAAATTATTATTATTATTTTTTTTAGAAAACCTTTAACTTCTATATGTATGCGTCACCTCAGTGTTTTCCTGCCCAAGATGTTAGGAGATGACAATCACCATGTAATAAGATTTGGTTTACTGCTGCACAAAGAATAATGCACACAGCTTTATTAATCCATATTTGCTCAAATTGATTTTCCTACAACTGAACATTTTTCAATTAAAATAAGAACTGCACCTGTCATTTCCACGGGTTGCCGTCTCTTTTGATTTCAGGTAAATGATTTTTCTGTTTCATTTTAGAGGCAATGGCTTTTCATTTACAAAATCAGTGACTAAATATTTAGCTTTGGAAAAACGTCAAACAAGTTGGGCAATTCACTAGGTAAACACAACAGGAGAGATGTTTCTGAGAAACAATAAAACTGCATGGGTCACTCAAATTTTTTACAGTATGCTGCAACAAGATAGCGATGGGCCCTGTGCTGCCAGACAACCAAGCATCTCATGACAGAGTTGCAACATGAAGAAGTGAAGGAAGTAAAGGAAGAGGTATGCGCAAATGGCCCAGATGACAGTTTTTGTACCTGCACTGCCACGGCCGTGTCTGTGGGAAGTGGGATCTTATTCTGCACCAGTCCTACTCGAACAATACGCGGTCTTCTCAGTTGCTCTGGAGCAGCATCAAATCCATAGCCCTGTAGTTCAAAATCTCTTTCCTGAGCAGCTGACAGAGCAGCCACTGGCAAACTAAGTTTTCTGGATTGAACAAGAAACAAAGACATTTGAGGATGAGATGCTCTCCTTTTCTGCAATGCAAAGGACCAAAACGATCACAAGTGCCACATCCCCCTGCAGGGACACAGCTGTTCCCGGCTCCCAGCTGTCAGGTACGGGAAGGCACACAGCAGCCAGCTCATGTGCTCTCCCCCATGGCAGCAGACTCTCAGCCTCTTCCTCCGTAACTGCGGTTCCCAGACACTGCTACCTTACTACCCAAACCAAGCAGCGCGTGCAGACAGACCTCCACCTGCCTCCTCCATGCGACAGGCGCTTTCCCAACCTATTTTCCCTCACGTCAGACCTCTGGTCTTCCAGCTCCCTCAGCCCCCAAGCCTTCCCCTCGGCTCCTCCACGGCACCCGCCCACCCTCACACCACCCTTCCCGAACCCGCATTACCTCCACACTGCCCCCGTGACCTCACCACAGGTAACCCCCGTCCCCCCCCCAGCCCACCCTCAGACCG
>VXAV01009876.1:65033-108006 GCA_013399715.1 Alectura lathami | reverse complement strand
CTGAGTATACGAAAAGGACAAAGTCATTTAGCTGCTAATAAAGGGTTTGAATGTAAAGTAATCCCAAAAAGTTACCTCAGAACCATCAAGATTAAAAAAATGCAGAATACAGGAGGTTTACACTGCCCTTCAGAAAAAGAAAAAAAAAATCACTGAAAAGGATTTCAGGAAAAAAAAAATGTAAATTGTTTCAGGAGAACTTATTAGATGACCCCAAGACAATAACCCTATGGGCAAGCAGCTTTAGCTAAAAGTTTGGCCAAATGATTCAATACTGCGGCTCTCTGCTGTATGGATTTGGGTTTGATGCTATTCATCTAGCTCAACAAGGAAATTACTTCAACTTGCCCACTGAACTGAATGCTTAATGGCTAACTTGTAGGACAGGCGCTGAATATTCTTCAGGCAGGTCAAAGCCTGTACAGAGCAGTCAACAAAGGCCTATGTTTCTCACCTGGCAGCACAAAAGCAATAACAACATCCACTAACTGTCAACAAGTCGCATTTCTGGGAAGGCCTTCAAGCTGAGAACTAAGAAATTATAACCTTCAGAAAGGATGAGACCCTTCCCACGACCAGGATTATTAAGGATAACTTGTTAGATCTCTACACACCGGTACTAACCAAAATGGACGTCCAGTGCAGATTGCATGGACCGGCCTAGAGACAGGACATTTTCCAGACTCCTATAATTCACCCGTACTAAAACGCTTTAGCCTCTCACTGTAACTATTCAACGCAGAGTTCCCACAGACCAGAAGTATCTAAGGCTGCAGTGAGCTTTGCGCAATAGGGAAGGGAATGAAAAAGGGAGCAAGCGCAGGGTCGATCCGCTGCAATGCGATTTGGGACCACAACTTCTGCTGCAGAGTGGGAAAGGTAGCTTCAGTCCTTCAGCTGAATTTGTTCCATGAGTTGATGCACACCACCAAACAGACAGGAACCCAGCCGCTCAAGACTTTGGGCGTTCAGGGGCTTAATGTACAGGGGCTTACATTGACACCCAGCTTGTAAACTTCTGCTTCAAAATAACCTGACCTGCTTTGGAATTTACTTTTGAGTCAACAGCCTCTTACTCCAAAATGGGAGTACGCATACCTGGTGCTAATCAGAAGCAATATTCCACTTGAACTGCAAACTGCTGCAACTCAGTTTTCCCAGTGTAAATAAGTCCATTTTTCAGAGAAGTGGAAGATGACAGGCATGACATGTTTTAAGGGCAGCTCACGGAGGGGAGATTGTGTGGCCCAAACAGCATACTTGTGTAGCAAAGACCAGTATCTCTGGCTCACAGCAACATGTGAAATTGGGCAGACTGTTGCAGCTGCATTTGGCAGACAAATAGTAGTAACCCTAAACTTGACACTATAAATGATGGTTATTGAACTAGCGTCTTCATGAAAAGGCTAAATGTTGGCAAAAGGGCATGAGGAAGACAAAACAGAAGCTTAATTAGCTTAACAGGAAAGCAAAAATCTCCTAGATAAAAGGAAGAGAGGCATTTCTGAGCCAAGTATTAAAGGGTTCTCAGACCTTCCCAGGCCAAAGAGTTCGTGTGTGTAATGCTGACTTCCTTCCAGCTCCGTCTGTGCCAGAAATAACTCTTCAGTGGAGTATATCTCATTAGTGTACCTTTTACCAAGCCATTCTCTCAAAAGAAAGTGATACTTGCTGCTGAAACACTGCTGGCAAATGAGGAAGAAGGAAGCTACTTTTATGAAGAGTGTAGCACATTCCATTATCCTTCTGCTCAAGCACCTACAAACGTTGACTTGTAATGGAATCACCTAAAAATTTTATTAAAAATAATAATAATGAGACAGACAGGCAGAGAGAACCTGCAGTGACCAAGGAGAGGACTGACTGGCCTCTTCAAGACATCAAGGCATCTTCAGCATCTTTCAAAGACTCTTCAGCAGCTGGCATCACTCATACTATCTTCCATGTCTTGTTGTTCTTAGCTCTTGCAGGGTGAACCTGGAACCATCTACTCTGGATGCCACACAACATCCTGGAACCTAGCCAGCTGGGTTGTAAGCACAGAACAGATTTGCACGTTGCCTGAAGACAACACACAACTCTCGACCCAAGTGAACGAATCATACCACCTGTACGGTTGTGTATTCAGCCACCAACTAGCTGTGGTTTGCTTGACATGCTCCAGTTCAGGATCTTAGCTTTAATTTAGAAATCAAAGCATGTTTCTATCTTTCACAGTTTCAAAGAAAATAATCCACACACAAACAGAATGGAGCAGCTGAAACAGTATCTGCTGAAGTCTGCAGAAAACCTGAAAGGAAAGGTCTGAGAGGAGTAATTATGTTCCACCTTGGTACCTCATTGGGCTCCAAAACTCAGAGTGGCTTTATGACGGAAAAAAGCAAATAAAACTTCCATGTTAACAATTACATTGCTAGACAGCAGTTTTGTGAGACTGGAGACTAGAAACACAAAAGCTAATGGAAGGAGAAGGAAGGAAGAGGCTGGAGGACCTACTGGCGGAGATAATTTTCCCACTGAGCAATAGTTACCATACCAGTAATTTCTGAGGCAATTTTAACAGTAAGTCTAGAAGAGCCTTTTGTTTGGTTTTGGAGTTTCCTCACTTTCCAACTAGACTCCACACAGGACCTTTGGTCCAGCCTCACAGAGCACAGTTCTGTGGATGCAGAGAAGAAGATTGTACTAAATTTATAGCCCCAACTATCATTAAGAACGGAACCTTCCAGGAATGAGTGAGACACTCCTCCCACAGCCAAAGACAGGCTTTATCTTTCTTCTCGTACACACAAGTCACCCTGCACACAGTGCACTGCATGCATATAGCTGTTTCCTGAAATATTTCAAAATTTGTTTTCCTTAGATTATTTGTGTCTACAGCCACCAGCTGGTCTGTGTCAAAGCCGATACGTTCAACATATTATTCCATTATCCTATTAGGCTGAACATGTCCTTCCTCCCATGAGAGCTGTTAAGATATCATTCTTATAAAAGAGAGAGAGCCTTAGTCCCACTGCCACCTCTTTTCTCCTTCAGAGTTGCACACTATCCTCAGCATCAGATGGCACATAGCTGCCTTTCTAGCCCATCCTGACACTTGGTGTTCATACATGCAAGAAATGACACCTGGCCATTGAATATCCAGCTCTTTCAGTGAACAAGCCACGCATGAATCAAATGGAGGAAAAAACAAAGGCTCTGAAGTCTTGAAAAAGACGATGCCTGATGCTTTCTTTTTTCAGATGACACTTTCCTGTCTTCTGTTATTGAATTCTCATTCGTAACCATCACTTCTCCAACAAGATATCAGTTATTTCTAAAACTGCTCTCTCAATCTTAAAATATCTTGGAAAACATCTCAAATTCAGGTCAATGACATTTCAACTGAGGAAATGGTCACCTTCGGTTTTCCTCTGCAAGCTCTTCATGCCCCTGGGAATGGGAGAGCAGAGATTCCTGGCTGGTTTCCATGACCCCAAGGACTGAACATTCCTTGCATGAGGAACCCTTCCAACCCCTGCACAAGCTACAACTAAATGCAGCTGGTGTTAGAAAGGATTAGTCAAAAGATGCCATTTAAAGTTCGATAGGGGTAGGAAGGCATTGAGAGAGTGAGAGAAAGAGGAGAGCAAGCACCAGTGGTGGGGATGGAGACAACCAACCAACCAACTGACAAATGAGCCCATATCAAATATATGTAGGATCTCCTGTGGGAGCACTTAAAACCACTGGCAATGACATAAGCACTAGCTTTTGCATCTCTCAACTCGAAGATACTAGAGTCCCCAAGCACACTATGCTTGATTCAGTCTTCAGAGCAGAAGGGAGCCTGCAAAGGCTTCATACCCATTTTACTACCTACTTACTCACCATTTACATGTTGTGTTTCACAGAAAACAGCAGCCAGTCACTCACTGACCCGTTGACACAGTTCGTTTACTCCTGGTCCCAGCATAATGACAACCACTAGCATCAGCTCAGCTCCAGGTACTGAAGAACAAAAAACAAAACAAAAAACTCCATCAAGCCACACTGTGCCCTGGGAAGCCCCTGTAACACTGCGCCGCCTCTCCTCACCCTGACTCAGTGAGTAGTATCAAGCACTTCAAGCAGAGGTGCAGACACGCAAGTAGCGTCCATATGCCTCCTGCAAGAGGCACCAAAACCCAGAAGTGTCCCAGGAAAACAGTGTTTATCTCTGCTGCTGCTGCATCCCCTCTAGGTACTGTTTTATATGGTCTTGTAATGCAAGGGCTGTATCTGTTCTCCCCAGAGAGACATGCAGTGACAAGCAAAAAGTAACAGACATGCAACTAAAGCATAGAAAGTTTAAGAATAAACTGATATTAGGGTAACATGGAAGAGGTTAGTACCAGTAGTTCACATTGGGAGTGGCTGGTGGATCAGCATTTACAGATGATGGCAGAGGGGCTTTTAAAGATCTTTTTGCTGAGAAGCAGTCACCGAGAGCAGCAGTTCCCAGCAGAGGAGAGCAGCACTGGTGCCGTGGGATGGGACAGTTGTTAAGGGATGCCAGAATGTCTCTCATAATGTGCTGTGACTCAGATCATGCCCAACCTCTTTGCTAATACACAGGGGTAGCATTTTTCATTTCCTTCCTCGCTGGATTGCTTTTGTCACTATAAATCCAGATGTTTGGACTTTGGGAGGGAAGGAGCAGTTATACCAAAGGGCTGCTCAGCACTGCAAAACAACATCAAGTTCAGCTGTGGTCCTGAGGAATTGCAACACTTATGAGATTCACTTGGCCCTCACATTCCTTGCACAATGCACTAACTGTCACATCTGCTGGTTCATGCTATCTCTCTTCTTCATGTTGACGTTGTGCGTTTAATTTCATGTTAACTATTACAGTTCTTCAGAACTTCCTTCTAACATAATGTAATTTTCCACTGCGAGCAAGCCCTCCTTAGAAACCAATACCAAATTACCTGGAAAGCTCTGTGAACACAAAACTATAATTTTTGGTTCAGAAGCTCCCCCAAGGCTAGAAGCAAAATCTTAGTGGAAGGATTTCTCCCTTCTTACAGGTACAAAGAACCATTATCTGGTCACATTGAATCACAAGATCTTGAATTACCAGTCCTAGAAGAATATTTACTTGCAACACAATGAGTTAGCAAAACAGTGGAATAAAAAGTTGTGAGAAGCAGCAGCATTATTTGGTCTCTTTTTAAAAAATGCCCTCTGATTGACCACAGTTTCAAAATGTTAGAGCCCAGATCGTAAAGCCACAGATTAGTGGACAGAGGCTGGGAGTAGCAATCAGGGTTGCCTCCAAATGCATTCATAATGATTGTGCAGTTTAACCCAGCTATCACAAAGACGGATGAATGCAGCATGTCCATGTATTGCTGCCTGCACCAAATAATGGCTAAAATTGGGCACAGGAAAAGATGACATGTTGCTATTTGCAAATAATTGCATGTGGCCTTTCTTCACCTTTCCATCTCCTCATGCATTAGACAAAATATTCATGCCCCAGCAATAAAACCCTTCCTGGTTTAGACCTTCTCATCTCAATTTTTGTTCTGATTTGCCAGTGATTGAACTTCCTTCACCCATATACACTTGCCCTACAAGTATGTCCTCAGTTACTTCCATACAGTCAAACAAAACTGAAATGACTTCCATTTTGTCTTTTGGCTGCTCAAAATTCACAGTTTCCATATGGTATGGATAAACTTTGACACACCGTCAAACTGATGCTCATTGTTTCTATTACTCCTTTGTCTTATTTCTATGGCTAATGTAAATTTATTATTATTATTATTTTTTTTTTACACTGTATTCTCTTTTGGTTTGTTCAAGTGTACAGCTGCTAGCTAAGCAAGGGCCAGACTTCAGAGCAAAAGAAACATTCAAGAAGATCGCTTCCTTTCTTGTATGCCGAGAGCTCAGTGTAACCCACAGAAGATGTCTCTTTGATGGCTCAGAATCAGACACAGGAAGCGCCGTGGCGGCTGTTCTTGGGCCTTTTCAGAGAAAAGTAGCACAGCATTTTCCGGTCATGCTACGGACTGTTCTGCCACATCACCTCACTGTCCAACCCATAACAAACAGCAGAGAGAAGCACTGAAAACCAGCTAATGCCAAGCCTCTTAGGATGACTTACCTCCTCTAACAATGAGGCCTTTGGGTTTATTGAGCCTCTGTTATCTTGTGCGTGCTGGGACATGCTAGCAGTTTAACTGAGGTGAAGAAAAACAGCACTTTTGTGAGATGCCAGGCCAGTGAACAGCCAGAGCAACAAAGTCCTGTTGCTCCTGACCAGAGCTGCTCACCCATCAGGGGCACCTAGCTTAAATAATGTAACAAAGGATTGATTATGCTACAGTTGAGAAACACAGGAATATCTTCCTGAGCACAATTCCTAAGTGTAGCCAGTAGAGAGATAAAGATGTGGGAAAAAACAAACTAGAATGTAAATGACAGGTACGAGCCTCCAGAAGAAAAAGGAGGCCTCACAAACATGAAGCAAGAGGCCACAGCATCCTGTCCAAGACAGAGAAGGGTTGCCACCCACCCTGCTGCCTGTGTTCTGGCAAGGCACCGTCCCATTCAAGTAGCCATAATGTTTCCAGTCTACATCAGAACAAACAAGGATCTGGGCTAGTGGTATGACCTGATCAGGGTGGACCTCTTGCATGAGCTTCCCCACCTAATGTCTAGTGCATCCTTTGCTGAATACCAACACGGCAATGTCACCCCTTCACTTGCTCCTTTTAATTTTTTTGTCACTCGTGGACTCTGGCAATGGGGACCAAGTCAGTTGGGAGACTGAAAGCCCACAAACAGCAGAGGGAGCTCTCTCTGCTCGCTGTCTTCCAGCTCAAGAATCAGACTGTCAGAGATCAACTACCAAAGAGAAATTAGAAAAGACTGCCAGTGAGTAAAAATGCTGCTGAGTTCCTACACCAAGTTAGATGCCCAAATCCAGGGCTTAAGGAAGGCCACACTTTGGAGGTTGTTTCTCCTGCAGTACAGCCTGGCTGTTAAGAGCCCACACCAAGTGTATCAGGCACAGGCAGGAAACAGCTATCAAACCAGGCATCTAGTTCAGATTCTGGTTTGAATCTAGAGCTTCACCAGGGATGCAGAAACAAGATTGAGGCCTCACCAGGGATGCAGAAACAGGATTGAGGCCTGGAGGCACCAGTTTTGGTCCTACCTTCTCTGCCATGCTGCTGGATAATACTGAAGGCACTTCCTCCCACTTCTGTCCCGTAACAGCCTCCCATCTGTTGCATGTGGGTGTGACACTGAGCTCCAGCGAAGCTTGGAGACCTCTCTGAGCTGGAGAAGAGACGAGCGTTGTGGGAGCTGATTCCAATCAAGTTAGTGATTTCTGTATCTGTAACAACATTTCTGTAAAAACAAACATTAAGGAGCTAAATAAAGAAGGAGTCAGGGGTGAAATGTCAAGTTTCAATGCTATTGAAATGCACAGCAGATGCTTCCCAGTCTGTCCACAGGCACTTCAACGGTAGCATGGTGTCTGCAGTTCTGGCATCCCAGGGCCTCAGAAGTTACCATGCACTTCCCACATTAAAGGGAAATCAGTCACCTCTACTCTGCAAATCCAGCACTCTTGCTTAGAAGAAAACAAGCCCTTCAGACAGCACTTTTCTGCTTCCCTGGCAAGAAGGAGGAAATGCTGCAAATAAGTGGAAAGGCTCAGTGGTGCTGCTGCTTCCTGGCTCCCAGCACCAGATGAGGGCACAGTGGTCTGGGACTGAGTCCCACAGAGAAACTGTCACTGAGGGAGCCAGGCTGAAGGCCTTCCCTCCACTTGAATAACAGCGCTGCCTGCTCTCTTGGCTAAAACAGGCTGCGTATGTAAAGGAAAAGTGAGTGCACTGAAGATACGTAAGTTGTGGTAGCACCTGGAAATAAACTTAAGATGCATGAGATGAAATGGAAAGAAAAATCTTGAAGAGGGGATGGGAAGGGAAGGGAAGGGAAGGGAAGGGAAGGGAAGGGAGCACAAGTAGACAGGGAGGACAGAGAAACATGACAAACTTGGGATTTACAGAAACGAAAGGGTTTTCTTCTGTTCCTCCAGTTACCTCTGCCAGCAGTTCTGCCTTGTTCCCCTCCCCCAAGCAACCTCACCTTCAATTACCTCAGAAACGTTCATTACAGGAAGATGCCCTGAGTATATCAAATTAGTGCCTTATGAAAGCTCATTCAGGAAACATCCATGTGACCCTTATTCAGTTAGCAGGAGGGGATGGAGTGGGGATGCCAAGTGAGAAGCTGAATGCAAGCACATCTTCAGGACCGATGGGCTGGCAGCACTGGGCAGGCACAACATAGGGGGACTACATCCTGCCTGCGCTGTTCCGAGCAGTGACACAGCCTCAAATTCATTTCACGCACGAACACCATTGTATTCTAGAGCCTAGAACCATTGTATTCTAAGCCTAGATGGAAAATGCTGGCATGAACAGGGCCAGGAGTCATCCACAAGGGACCTTCTATTTTCATCCACATGCTGCAGGGCTGAGAGACCACAGTGAGAGACCTGGTTCAATGGTGCCCCTGGAGGGTGTTTTAGCCACAGAGCTTTGGTATGAACATTGAGCACTGGAACAAGCAGTCCAGTCACTGAGAGCAATAACAAAGATCAGAGTGCTCCAAAACATTCCCCCTGTAGCTGGGATGGAAAAAGTGAAATTTCTATGTGCAGTACACAGACTTTGACTGCTGCAAAATACACTCATTAGCTAGTTGAAAGCCGTGTCCATGACATACTGACATGGCTTCAGCTTATTTCCTGAGGTGCTGTATAGGGATCTCACCCAGAAGACACACTCACAGACTGACACCCTGCTTTTCGAGGCAAAGTACAGCAGAGTTTGGGAATGTGGTATCTCTCAGAAATGCCTGCTCCTGCTTGCGTTGCCCCAGGGAGATGGGATGCAACACACTGCCAGCAGCTGTGAGCAAACAAGATTGTCCACACGGCAGCTGTAGGGGGAATAGGACTGAACAGAGATAAATTCCTGTTCTGACAATAGCTAATGGGCCCCAGGCAGACTGGCAGCTGCAAAGTACCCAGCTCTCCGCTCTCGTTCAGATGACCAGGCACCTCTGGGACTGTACTGGTGAAGAAAAGGGGCAGAACAAACCTGATTCCATCTATTTTTATACTGCAGACCCATCTGCTCCTCTCCACAGCTGGCAAGGCCTGGAGCTCAGCTTAGATCCTCCCAACAAAAGCCTCTTTATGAGGCAGGGGAATGACCCCCCTTCTACCAACACCATTTGGACTGGATTGCACAGGCAGGGGATATTTTGGGCACCACAGGTGGCTTCTCCATCTTGCTGAGCACGGGATGGAGCAGCAGATGCCTCACCACAACACTACCCAGCAAGACCATCAGGGACAAAGCTCTGAGAAGCCCACAGGACCTGCGGGCGTGGGACACAGAAGAGGCCACCAGGAGGAGGTCAGGGAATGGGTTTCACAGGTGAGACAGAGCAGTGTCCACAAACACACCCCAGAACTGCTTTTGGGACAGAAGGACAAGAGTAACACCCAAGTGGAGACCGATCAGTCTCTGCCCTGAGCAAGCACAAACTCGTCCCACATCTTGGCCCCTTCCCCTGTGTTAAGGCCTGACATCGTGTTAGAGAGCTCCAAGCTCTGTCCCCTCTCGACACACGCAGCAGAAAGCTCTCCCAGCCTCTTCTTTCTCTGTTATCTTACTGCATGGATGTTATTTCCTGTGTTTATTTTTCTTGTCTGGCTAGCTGGCCTGGAGGGTCTCACCTGCTGGAAAACTGCCACTACTCCTCCATCTGCAGCACTGACCAAGGCTTAGCAAAAAACAGCCTTAGGTCACTTCTAGCTTCCTTAGGATGCCTGACTACCACGAGAGGGCAAAGGCCACAGATACTGACAGAGAGCAGGTTCCTGTGTGTCTTACCTGGAAGCTGTCTTCTCTGATGGAAGACGCATCTCTTGAGGAAGCGGGATGGGGATACGTGTTTTGCAGCACCGGTACAAATCTGTCGCAGAGGGAACACAGACACCCGGGAAACACCAAACATGTGGCTACGTGCACAAGGACCTCCATCCAGAGAGGGTGAACGTGTCTGTGCAGTGGACAGAGCGCAGCCTCTTCGAAGACCTGATTCACATGCAGGCTTCAGGGCTCCTTGTCATCCATGTGTCACCAACATCCTGACCCCAGAGCACAGCCTCATGCTTTTGATGGGAAGAAAAGCATTAAATTTCCTGGGAGGATTGTCTGTCCCCTGTGGTGCTCCCAGATCAAGTGCTGACCCTCCTGCAAGGGAACTGGAGACTGCTATTAGCATGCAGAGGGCACTTCTCATCCTTTAGAGCCACACAGTGAAAATCTAAAGGAACATCGTTGCTATTTTTTTTTTTTTTTTGAAAGTCCAGTTAGCGTTGAACCACAGGAGGCTGACAGACAGCCCCAGCATACCAGATAAACTTTTTGTGCTGTGGGGTCTCACATGCTGCAGGAAAGATGTAATGACCTGCAAATGGAGAACTTAGGGCAGGACAGAACCGGCATAGGAAGCAAGTGCTCAGAGAAAGCAAGGTGTAAAGATTTCTTGTGAAAAGCCTTGATTCCCAAGCGCTGGCTCAATCCATAAGGAAAACGGGATCTTGGGTTTAGTTCAGTTGCAGATGAACATTACTTGGGTCAGTTCTGCAGACTGGAAGGCCTCAGTGGAAGTCAGGGATATTACTGTATATTTCCTCTGGAAGAAAATCAAAATACTATTTCTCATGAATTCAGAAAGGACGCAGCTGCAGAAGCAGCAGCTGACTCTCAGCTTTAGCTGTGGCATTGAGTTACCAATGGTGGGAGAAAAGACTATTTCTGTTTTTCTAATGCAACCTTTAGCATTTTGATCCTTCTGGAATTAGAGGACGACCTTCAGGAGGGTCTGAAATTTTTTGTCTCCACCCTATTTCTATTAGTGCTTTTGGCATGAATATAAAGAAAGGCAGGAAACACTTGGAATACTGGACTGCTCCCAGATGGCAGGCACCTCAGAAATGAAGCAACCAGTTATCCTTTACTGTAAGGTGCTGAGTGTTCATGCAGCCCAGCACCTCGGTGTCAGTGCTGAGCTTCCCTCTTGAGGCTCTGCCTTTGGCTCTGCCATAATCTTTGTGAATCAACTGCCACTCTCCTTCTGTGGTCTCTCTGGGATGGGGAACATAAACATTCACCCCCATTTCCCCAGTGCATTTTGGCTCTGCAGAATAACTTCAGACTGATATGTTACCACCACTGAATGGCTTCAAGTTTAGCAGCAAATGATTCCCAGTTGTCTGCAAAGGAGCACTGCATTTCTCAGCCCCTGCCACTGGGGCTGGCTCAGAAAACCTGGCTGTGATTGCGCACAGTCAGGGTTAGCAGAGGAGGTGGCTTGGCAGGGATTCACCCGGCAGCAGGCAAGTCTCAGATCTTCCATTCCTGTCACCTGCAAAATTGGCCACATCCTCTGGATGATGGAGATGTTTAATATCACAGGATCCAGAGCGCAGGGCAGGGCTGCTCAAAAGACATTAATACAGGAAGCAATACTGTTCAATGCTGACTGAAATGCTTGAAGGGTTACACACTAATGTGAAAGGATGGAAGGCGGCCTTGCCCCAGGATTTACACCACTGCAAGCAGCATTCTTACTTTGCAAGACATCCTTCCTTTTCTTTTTCTGGCGCAGTGGTAAAGGGTTGCCTCAGCACGGATTCAGAATGACCTTCATCCAGCCTGGATCAGCATGGTCAGAGATGTTGGGCCCAGTGCACCTGCCTGCAGATGGCTTCAGCACCTGCCATTGCTCAGCCCTTCAGCACACCTCCAAAATAGGAACTTGGCAAACAAAGCTAGCAGAGTGCATTGCTAAGCAGAACATTCTGCCGAGTCCCAACACCAGGACTGTATGTTATAGGGCACTTGCCAATTCCTGACTCAACTTTATTTATTATACACTAGAAAGGTCATGACGAATCTCAAAAGATAAAATCTGTGTCTATCAAGCCGCCTTCCTTATTTTCATTGGCCCAGACCCTCACGTTCCACACCAACAATAACAGGACATGGGTTCAAGAGGCACCATGAGTGCAGCTTACCCTGAGATGGCCCAGGCTTGTTTTGCATTCTTCACAGAATTGATCCAGGCTGCTCAGTTCTCTCTTTATCAGGCTCCCCCTCCACCTCCTGGATATAATCATCACACTGCATTAGTCTTTCACCCCTCGAAACCCCACAGCACAGGCACATGAGACTTCTGCAGCCCAGATGATACCAAATGCCCAAATAATGCAGCTGCAAATTTTCCAGCAATGTGAAGTATCCAACTGAGATATGCTTAACCTCCCATTTAGAAGTAATATCCTGGACTAACACCAGCCCAAAAGGCATCCCCAGGACCTCACCAACAGCTGAGGCAGCAAGACACCCTGTGCACATGGACTTTCTTCACTCTGTTATCTAATCTCATTCCCTTAGGTGAGGCAAAAAAAATCAGAGCTACCCAGGGCTCTGGGTAAATCCTTGGCAAACACAAAGCCTGAGGGATTGCAGCTCTGGTGCTTCAGTGTCCAAGCCAGCAGGTTTAAGGACGGCCCAGGGCTCTGGAGAAGTTGTAGTCACCTCTCTAGAGAGCAGCTGGACACTCCCAAAAACCACAGTCCCATGTCTGGAGTTCAGTGCATCAGGCTCAGACCACACAGTACGGATCTGCACTCCAAATAACCTCATCTTCACGCAGTTTACTCTGAACCTGAAGATTGAAAGTTCTTTTCCTAGTCTTCGCCTTTTGCTTGTTGAAAAATCACCATGCTACTCTCCGCTCCAAATTTGGATAAGATCATTTGGTTTTGATGCACTGCAAGGACTCCCCTTTTCAAAACGAACCTCTGATTTTCTGAGATCTGGGTAGTGCTTTCCTGTCACTCAACAGCATCTCAATGGTAACTACTGCAGTTTCACAGCAATGCACTGATACTGCTTATAAAAGTGGTGCACCTTGCAGCCAAAAATCCTCCAACAGTCCCATCCACTGAGTCATTTCTGAGGAAACATCTCCAATATGCAGAAACAGCCCCCTTTCTTCTCAGAACAGCACTGAGGGGGTGGATAGGGAGGTCAGGATGAAATAATACAGCTCCACTTACTGTTCAGTGACTATTCACTTACTATTACATCATCTAACCTCAGGGATCAGAGCTGGATTCCTCCCAGGATGCAAGCTGGCAGAAGTCATACATGGGGAATCTCACCTGGTCACTTCAGCCAAATGCAAGACGGTGGGAATCTTTCCTGTGAAAGTAACATGTGAGGTCCATAGGGCCCCAGAAAAGATGCTCAGAGCTTTTAACTCCCCAAAATTTCTCCTTGAAACACGTGGTGGATATGAGCACAGTGGGCACTTACATGCACTATTCTTAGCAGCAAAGGCTTCCTGTTTGGGTGCAGAAGTGACAAGGAAGATCCTGTAGCCTTAAAAGCTGTAAAAAGCCTTTTAGCCAAAAGGCATTATCCACTCGCTAGCAGAGAAAATGCCATCTTCCACCGCTCCATCCTATTTCAGCACTCAAAAATGTCATCAGTTCCCCAGTCCTGCAGTAAATATCACACTGTTGTGCTATATTGTCCCTCAACTCAGTCTACAGCAAAAGCCCTGCAAAATCTAGTTTTCCTGGGTGACCAAGCCAAGGTGTAGATCTCTGAAGTTAGATTTCCAGATGAGGCCAATTGTGTTGTTGAACGGGGAGCTCTCCCTGTTCTTCCAAGTACTCGCTTTCTTCCCAGGGCCAGGTACAGCCATTGTTCCCCCGTGGTTCCTGCAGACCCATTGTTCCTCCCAGCTCCTGGCCTTTGATGCTGCAGAACAAAATGCACAGTGTTTGTGAAAGGAGGGGAAGAATCAAAAACCTTTTCAATTACACAGTTGGTTGAACAGCTTGGGCACAGCTGGCCACAGAGCACCAGGGTGCCGGCACCTCTCCATGAAGCAGGGCCTCCAGCCCAGCTACAAAGTGAAAGAGGGAATGACCAGTAGCCGATGGTTATCCGGCAAGCTTTCATTTCAACACTTCCCAATTCCAAATGCACCCAAATTGTACAGACTTTCACGATCTTCCCCACACATGTCTAGTAGCTGCCAGCTGTGAAAAGCTGGAAATGGTTCCCACTGTATCCTGTCAGCATTGCTCAAAATTGGCCTGAGAGGCAGTGCAGTAGCACCGAGATCCACGGCCTCCATTTCCACACTAATCTGGCTGACATCATGCTGGGGCTAGCTCAGTCTGAGCCGCACTGCCAGAGAGAGGGCTAAAACAGCCGTGGTGTTATAGGGAGGTCTGATGTGCAGAAGGAGAGCCAGAGGGCTGAGATGCTCCAGGCATAGCTGTGTTCCAGGGATCTCCTCCAGGTCCCGCTGTGTAACATTTTGATTCCTTACACTGCAGTGTTTTGGGCAAATACAGTGATCTACCTCGTGTTCAGTACACAGCTGTAAACATTTTCTCTCACCACCAAGATGACAGATCCCAGAACATCAGAGATGTAAGGGGCTCCCAATCTGCCTGGGTCTGTCACCTTGTCCATGTTAACACCCTCAGCAAAAGAACAGATAGTGCCAGGGACAGAGCTCTCTGGAAGGATCAGCCTATGGAAAAAGCTAATAATAAAAAGTTTACAAAACAGACAGATCTTCCTTGGACAAAGACACTCACGCTCTCTTTTACAAATATATTTTATTATTTTAATGCTTATTAAGAAATGTAACCAAGACAGACTCAGCAGCACCAGTGGCTCCTCACTGCCCAGCAGTCTGATGACTTCACAGATATGAAAACTTCACAGATTCAAAAAAAACTTTGGTCAATGCACTTTAAATACATATGCATGCACAGATTCTCCCACCCCTTTCCCTCCCCTCCCACTGGTAACTGACAAACAGAGGGAAAACAACAACTATATTCATAAAACATTTAAATTAAAAGAGTAAGTGTTTCCTAGTGACAGCGTTTGCAGCAGGGTGTTTGTAGTGTCTTGGCTCACAGACCACAGAGACAACCGCTCCACAGGACAGGGGGCAGGAACACCAGCTCCTGAGACAGAACGGGGGAAGCAAAGGACCAACAGGTTCCAGTCTTGAATTCAACACATCCTTGTGTTAGGAGTCCCAGCAGAGGAATAAGACAGGAAGTTACACGGGACATTGCCCCATAAGGGGGATTCTTAATCCATTAGGTTCAGTTGCCTCTCATGCAAATGAGGAACTGGTGTAATTTTATTTACTCTTGATGTGTTTTACTGTAAAGAAGGTCAGAAGCTCGGGGCTAGAAAGACACAGCTCCTCGGTCTGTCTCAAAGCAGTCTGATGCCCAGAACAAATCAGGAAATAACTATTAGGCAGCTAAATCTATCAAACACCTCTGGAGAATTTTCTACAGTTTTAATGCAACAAAGCAGTGATGGCATGCTTGTCCTTCCCACATATCATAGCTGAACTGATTTTTTTTGGGGGGTGGGAGGGGTAGTGCACACGTTCATGAAGTAGAAGGGCTCTTGTTTCACCTGCCTGTGCTTATGAAATGAGACAACGCATCTGAAAATGAGATAATCCAGAAAAACCATCTCTACCTCAGTCATATATAGACCTTACAAAGTCAATCCTCTGCAGATACTGGAGCAAGGCTGCCCCTCTGAAGTGACCCAGGAGAGTCATGAGACTATACATCCCTTCCAGAGTCCCTCCTCAGACAGTCCCGCCTTGGTCTCGTGCCAGCCCCACTCCTCTGAGACCATCTGTGCAATCCCCAGCACCTCCCAGCACATTCCTCTTCCCATGAAATCCTCCCAAACACACACCCTACAAATCTTCCTTCCCCATCAACACCCCAGCCTACTCGCATACCTTAGAGACTTTCCCATATCCTCCAGCATCCCCAGGAGCTTCTTTTCAAAGAATGATCAAAGTTTCAGACTTCCCCACATAATTCCCAAACCTGTCTTTACAATAAGCTTGCTAGCATCAGCTAGGGCCAGTGGCAAGTCCCTTCTGTCTACAGTAACCCCAACTGTCTCACCATGCCACTTTTCTGGTGCCCTCTTGTCAAACTAGCGCCAGCCTTACTATACCTCCTCCTCATCTCACTCATCTCTGTTCAAGAGCTGCAGTTCAGGCTTGCACAGATCTTTGAAATACTGCTGATCCAAAAGAAAGCACTGGACAAAATTGTACATGCATTTATTTGCACACACAAAAAGCAGTGCCCTATTGAGGAGAGAGACCTAAGAAGAACTCTTGATAAAATTATTCCTGGCAACTGATCAGAATTTTACTTTCTCCGAAACCCTATAAAGCAAATAAACCCTGGAGCCTAAGAGCCTCAAGGGAATGGTGAAATCCGCGGAATGCCCTCCCGCCAAATGAGGCACTGCATCTCTCTATGGGTTTTGAGCCATTTTTAGTAACATGTTCCAATTCAATGAAATTAGTCTCTTCTTACCCCAGCTCTTACTCTCTGGACCAACTGTACCTTGGATTCCTAGGGAGATCTTCTCTAGCCTCTCCTGATGGTCACCTCATTCTTTCCTTTGTCTGGGTACCATCTTTGTTTATCCAGAACAGCTATTTCATCAGCTAAATCTCCAGCTGTAAGGAAAATGGGGATATGAGTAGGGAGGTTAGGAAAAAAATACTTAATTTTCACTTTTCAAATGGCGCTTGCCTTGTGTAGTTTGGAAGAGAGGTACATTTCTCAAGAGTGGAGATCATGCTTCATTTATGGGACCCTAAAGCTTTTTTTTTTTTTTTTTTTTCAAAAAAAGGAAGGAAGCCTTGAAAGCATAATCCCTGGGAAAGAAGAACTCCAAAATTCTGTTCAAAAGGTTCATGCTCCCCGCAACAACTGCTTTAGAAGCATCTTCCGAAGGTCCATCTCAGACATATGTTTGCCAGAAGGCACACAGCATGTGGTGCAATTGGCCATCCCTTCCTTCCTGTGACTACAGACTTCCAATTCTATATAAGATATGCTGCCTCCTTACACCCATGGCACTTCCTCCTACACACATCCACTGGCCCCTTTTCATTTCAAATCTGGACCACTAATATTGACAGGGACTGGGCAGGTTTGAGGGGCACCTCAGACAGCAACAGAAAAAACTGATTTCAGAGCATCTGGAAACTCAAAGCAAGCTCGCATGGCAATCTTACTCTGGTTGGACAGGAAAGTTTTCTAGAGGGACAATCAAGTTTGTCACATCAGCACAGATCAGTTGGATTCCTGTGGCAACCAAGCAAGAAGCTCCCATAATGGAGTGTGAAGAAGCTCAGGAAACAATAGAAAGCAACCAACCTACATCAGCTGTTGAAAGTCTGATGCAATGTGGCATAAAACATCCCTTTACAATGGCAACTAAAACTCAACAGGAGACACTCCTGCACTCACATGTGTTCCAGCACATGAGCGATGCTGGTATTTTCCCACACTTCCTTCCCTGCTCTGCTTCTTTGTGAGCCTAATTGTTATTGACATGAATACCGGATGTAATCTTGTGTTATTCTTAGAAACATTTCAGCTCCCAGCTGAGGCCTAAACAGATCAGACCCCCATTTTTCTGACTGAATTCCTCTGCTGCTGTTTCAGGAGGCAAGAGGAGACATCCCGCACACAGCCTACAGAAATAATCCATCAAGGAAGACGAAGAGCAACAAGATCCCAAGTCACTGTGCACAGAGCCTACCTATGACGTCAGTCACAGGGAAATGGCTTAGTGTTTGTTAACGGTGCTGGACTGGTAATTCACTCCTCTGACATTAGACTACGTGGAAGAGCCATGCCAAGGAAGCAGCAATCCAACTAAACTGTGGAGTCTATTGTCCTATATATTTGCCTGTCCTTCTGCTACGGATTGTGGTGGCAATCACATCTTTTTATCCAGCTCTCAGTAAGCTTTATGCTAGCCTAGAGCAGGTATGCACTTGAACACACTCAGTATTATAAACCACTCCCCACCTTCATGCAGACAGACTGCAAAAAACGAAAACTTTCTTCAAATAAAACTGACTTTTCATTCTACTAGTTCACAATATTTAAAATAAATATGGAATGAAAACACACAAGCCTATTGTGCTCTTCTCCAAATATCAAAATACAGTTCTGCTTTCCTTCCTGAAAATGAGATTATTTGGGTTCTGAAATGTTAATGGAGAGACATGAGGAGGACCCAGGGTTGCAGGCTGACAGCTCTGATGTTTTCAGCTAAGGAAAAGCTCCAGATCCCTGGAATTACCAGACTTTTAACTTTCTAGTAGGACCATTATCCAGCTCCCCAGAAGGCTGGTGGCACTGGGCATAGAACATTTGTCTGGAAAACAGAGACTGGACAATACTAAGGTAGAATATAAGTTAACATGTCACTCTGCTGTCCTTGAGCTACCCAGCTTCATAAGTGATACAGAAAGTTACTAAACTGCTGTGAAACTCCTCTGCAACAAACCATATCAATGCATACCTTTGTTGTAGCAGATTTGCCTGTTCTCTTTATACAGACTATGGCAGTTTCTAAGCAGATTTCTACTACTACTGACTGCTTTCAGCTCCTCAGAGTAGGAGCATCTTCTAACCAGGCAGACTCAGATTTGTTGGCATCTGCACTGCTGGAACACATCAGGCTTCACAGTAACGTACATCAGGAAACAACTGAAATCACAGGAGAAAAGGTGTTCAAACAGAGCTCATTGGGATTCCAAAAGTAAGTGGTAGGTATGTCCCATCTTGTGTCATTCCTCACCCCACCCTCCCACCAAAAAAAAAAAAAAAAAAAAAAAATGAAAAAGTGTCCCACAGCCTTCTGAGTGTGGGTGAAAACTTACGACCATGGAATTAATTTGCATTCTGGGAACCCAGAACAAGCAGAGACACAGAGGGAAAAGCAGTAGCCAGACCACCAGCAGTGCCCACCAGCCTGCAGACACCTCACACCTGATGGCTCTCCACAACACCTCAGGGCATAACCACCCCCAGTGACACAGACCATCGCATGGCCTAGCATCAAGTCCTGCTAACAGCCCTTTTGCTAAGGGAACTCCATGCTACAGTCTCAGTTTTCATCATTTGTTAGAGTGGAGAGCTATGAGGTTATATTTGTCTTGTGCATCTGGAACACTGAGCATCGAGGGAATGGATATGAGATCTCATCCACCTTTATAACTTAACATAATGTAATCTAAACAAGACAGGAAAAAAAAGTCTGAGCAACCTGTTGCAGTATAAGCTTTAAAAACATGAACTGAAAGACAAAACATCATGGTTGAAGGTATCCAAAGTTCCCATCAGGTAAATTCCTTCTTTCTCCAAGCAGCTGATGGCATCCTTCCGGACCAATAGATGTTGCTGTCCTCCTTCCATTAGCTGCTGAGCCAAAGAGGCCCCTCCCTGCTGCTCTTTCCAATTACAGGAATGCTTCCAGCTATGGTTTTATTTCTCTTGGTAAAGACAGCAAAACGGACGTACAACCACAGACACACAGTACAGCGTAATGTCATTATATGCTCTGCATCAGCAGAGTCTCCCAGTGCTGAACTTGGAATGCCGTCTTTGACCTTGGCATTGCTCTTGGTGACAGGTCATCGATGGGCAATGTGTCCCTCCTTTCTCAGTCCATTTCAGTGGTCTCTTGGCTTTTCTCCAGTCTAGTATTCAGGATCGTCCCAACAGTCCTGGGTAAGGACCCCTTTTTCCACAGCAACTCGAATACACATCTCTCCCCCCACCCCCCAGCCTCTCTTTCTGCCACGGCAGAAGCCACCAGTGGAAAATAAAATAATTCTACCAGGAAGACTTTGAAAGACTCATCAGGAAACATCAGCTGTTGCAAAGGCTGTGCTTTCTAGATCTGAGAAAGACACCTGGGCATCAATTAACTCTTCATGGTGATGCTCCCTGTTCACGCATGCATCTGAGAGAATCCCATTTTTGCAGGAATGCGGGAGATGCCCATTTGTCTCCATGTCCAGAGCATTTCCATTCTGATGCCATTCCAAGGCAGCTTTGCATTTGTTCAAGTCCTGCTTTTCAGGATCCCTGTGAATCTCACCATTGGTGTACACCTCTAATGCATACTCACTGATTCGTATGCTGGCGTTCTCTCCGTCCCCACCATGTGTGGAAGTCCTAATGCTCGCTGTTCCAGCCTTGAATGGCTCCTTCCGGCCCAGGATATGCTGGCTGATGATTTTACGGAAGGTGTATCGGAACTCCCTGATTCGGTAGGCATAAATTAGAGGATTTACAACTGAGTTGGCATGAGACAGGATAATGGCCAGATACATCAGCCAGAGGGGAGCATGGGCACAATTTGGGCAAAAAAGGGTGAAACAGTTAATAATATGAAGTGGAAGCCAACAGACTGCAAACAACCCAACAATGATGGCTAAAGACTTGGCTGCATGAACTTCCTTCTGTAAAGTGGAGCGTGAGCGTTCCCCATGTACCATCTTGTTCTCCATCTGCTTGAGCTGCCGCCGGGCTGCCATGAAGATTTTCAAGTAGATACCAAACATGAGGAGAAGGGGCAACAACACACAGGCAAAAAAGTTGTAGTAGACCATGTACTCCATGGTGACCACAGCCTCAAAGAGACATGCCACCATACTGTTGCTGCAGTTGATGGGAGAGGACCTATTAGCACCCAGCTCTTCGATCTGGGCGCGATTGTGCCACCCTAGCATTGGTGTCAAGCCAATGATGAAAGATAATACCCAGCAGATGGCAATGATACCTTTGGCTCGAGAGCCTGTCACCAAGCCATTGTACCTGTAAAGCAGAGAAAAAATGGGAATTACATCAATATCATTCAACAAGCCCCCGACACCCCAACAATTGCCCAATGTCACTGAAGACAGTAAGAAAGGCACCTGCTTCTTCAGACAGGCCTTTCAACTGCTGTGTAAACCCACCCAGCACAGCATGGACTCCACAGTGACTCCGCATGCCATGTATTTCCTCATCTTTCCTTTAGGCAGTGAATAGGCTACAGAAAAGCAGGGAAATGAATACGGTTTTCATTTATGTAGCTTCACTCCCCTGTATCACTTGGTCAAGTGCATGGATCTTGCAGCCTGGATAACTGGCAGCACTGCTCCGACCCTTGGTGGTGAAGGCTACCATGGCTCCTCTGCCAAAGACACAGGGATGGCTCCTCCATCCTGCCAAGGGAGCAGGCTTCTGGCACAGAATTGCTATGTCTGACTCACAGCTGATCTGTGAGCCAAAAAGCACCAAAGAACGGGGAGGCACAGTGCCGCTGGTCCCATGCCCGTGCTGAGGTGGGCTCTGGGGAAAGTCTGTTGCTGACTGAACTGCAGAGGCCAGAGGGGCGTTCCCTTGCACATCACCTTGCTCTGCTCCCACTTCCAACAAGCCTAGCACTGCCAACCTTCATTAAATACCTGAGACAAGGCCAGCAGTTTTCCTCACCTACTCAGCAAAGCTGACCACATGTCATTCTCATAAAACAGGCATTAAGCTAAGGACAGTTCTCTGACCACAAGCATGTGGTGGGCTGCACTGCACACACCAAAGGCAACCTCAGTGGTGATGATATTGATATGCCTGGCTCAAGCCAGTGCTCCTGACAATAAATCCTCCAAGATCAGTTGAAAGATACAATAAGCAACATGGTAAGAACCTGACAGGGCAGCCAGGGACCTTGGTTTGAAATATCAGCCAGTTCCCAAGGCCTCACAGGTTATTGCGAGTCCTGAGCTGACTCTACCAGTTCTTCTCTCTGAAAATGTAAATCAGGGCAACAGTTTAACATTTCAATGCAATTTCCTTTATTTGGTAACACTTAGCATAGAAAGTAGATGGCTGGATTCCCACATTGTCCAGCACGGGTCCCGCACTGTATTTGACCCCATGCGCCTGTGATCAGACCACAGTAGCTCTGGGCTCCAAGTGTTTACCCTATGTGCCTTCTCCCCCTGTCCCCAGAATTCTCTCAGCAAATAAACATTACAAACAATCTTTTTTAAATGCACCCAGCTATAGAAATCTTTCCATCTCTCAGTGAAATAGCCACTCCCACAGGTTCATGCTCCTATCCCAAGGCCAGTTCAGAACAAGGGGAGGGGAGATGCTGCTTTCTCCAGACATGTGGAGCACATAATGGAGATCCTGCATGCGCTCTAAATCCCTGCTGGTGGGCCTTGGAAACAACCTGGCTGATACAAAACCTGGCAGGCTTGAGCCTCCCTTCCACAACTGCATTTCAAAATCAGAAAATCAATCAGAAGTGACTGAGGGAGCCAACCACAATTCCCAGCACTCAAAATACATTAAAATCTACCTTTCAGAAATTAGAGAGGGATTCAGCTGACACTGGTACATAAAAAGTTTTCTCCAGCAAGTGGTGGATCCTTGCCTATGGGAAGCCGAAGGCACGGCATGGATTGTAGCAGGGAAGCTGCTTACATTCAGAGCTAATCAACGCAGCAAAATAGCATCTGTGCTTTGAAAAGTATACTCAGAGAGCAAGAAGTTGGCCATAGACACATGGAACTTGGAAAAATAAAAAACAAAAACACAAAACCCTGCAGCCCTGGAACTGGCTACGTCTTGTCAGAGGAATTTTGAAATTGTGCAGCTGTTATCCCACGACTAGAGATGTCCCTTCCCTTCCACTAAAAATATATTCATCACTGCTCCAAGCAAATAACCCCCCTGCTCCAGCCTCTCCCTCCCTCTTACCCTCTGAGGATTCCCATGCAACAAACTTTACAAGGCTTAGGAACAGCACTTAACCCAAGCAGCCTGCTGCTTCCCCAGCTGCAGTGCATCATGCTGGCAGTGCTAACTATCAATGCATCAATGCATTTCCCTAACACTGTCCTCAGCATCTCCAAGGGCTAAGAGTGAAAGCTCACAGCATCTCGTGACACGGTGTGTGGCACTGTGCTAGCCAGGTACCCACTGAGAAGTGTCCCTTCCCTTGGGACAGCTTCATTTCCGGGGCCCACGTGAGGCACTGCTGGCAGATTTGCCTGAGGTACTGTTACAGTCCAAACAGATCTGAACAGATTCACTCTTTCTACCCACGTAGAGATCTCTCCAGGCTGGCACTGAAGAGTTTGGGCACCTGTCTGGGTGTCTTTCTAGGCGCACAGCCCTCAGGCCAAAGCTGCTGCCTGTACCCACAGTGCTGTACAGCTCTGCGTGGTAAGGCCGGCGCTCTCAGGGAGCACCACACAGTGTGAGCTGCTGGCACCCTGATGGAAGTGACACAGCCTGCTGAAAGGAGCTAGTCACTCTTACAGCCCATGCTCTGCATACCTGGTGAGTGACATTGTAGTGTCTGATGTGTCCAGACAGCACTGGATTGTCTGTGCACGAGTGGTTCTCACGCTTCCTGGAACACTGGACTTGCTACACAAACAACAACTTCTACTCATGCAATGGCAAGAGAACACTTGTGCAGAGACACTCAGGGTGGAGGTGGGTGTGGGGCTGGGGTACCCCGCTCCTTCATAAAGCCAAACCCACTCATGCAAATACATGAACATGTGGATGTTTTCCCCCAGATAACCCTGCCTGCCTTGCTGCTCCCCCAGCCAGCAGACTGGCACATGGACTCCTGGAGAGTAGCTGCCCCTGGAGAATGCACAGCTCCTCTGTGCTGCCTGAAGAAGCTCGGCTGAAGATGTGACAATGCTGGATCCCTCACTTAAGCTGTGTCATCAAAGCAATGATTCCTGTAGAAAGTGCAGCACCTCACCAGTTTGATCTTTAAGCTTTGAAACTGGGTGGAAGGCGGAGCTGGTAGGACAGCTGCAGGGTCCCCACACAGAAGTTAAAACCCTTCCATACACTGCATATTTTGTAGCTCACTGTCACAGCATCCACCCAGCCTGCTGCTTGTCTTCTAAACCCGCCTCTGGCCACCCCAGCCAGACAGCTCCATCAGGTGCAGAGCATGCACCAGCCACCATCACTGCATTGCGCCGGGAGCAGCATGCTACACATGGAGGGCACTGTGCTTCCATCTGGACTCCAGCAGTGCTCAGTGCTTTGTAGCAACTCACTGCCAATGCTATTCGCTGAACACAACCTCCAGCAGCCCACACCTCAGGCAACCTGCTGTCCCACTACCAACTCGGAGCTGCGATATCAGTCACCACTACACGGGATAAATCCGGCCCAGAGCTCCAAGCATCAGGCAGCTGCACCTCAGCAGTGCTTTTCCAGAGGAGCACCCAGCTAGGGAGGTCAGTCATCTCCAAACTAACGTCCAAGGTCTCCACTTCAAGCTGCCATACCTGGCACTGCATGGCAAGTGCAAGGATTCATGCCACAGTGAATACCCAAAGCCAGCGCACGGAGCAAGCAGTAACCCGAGAAAACTTTTCCATTGGCTGCAGGAAGAAACAACTTCTGCTCTCTTTCCAGTGCATCAGAGGTGCCTGTCCTTCACCATGGGAATCTCTGTACCACAAGTGTATGCACAAGAGCACGTGGCTGGGCACAGTGCCCTTGGAGCATTTCCTGGCACCAAAGAGCCTGGAAAGTGGCAATTGTTCTTGGCCCGTGACTTTATCCTGGAGCTCAGACTCCCAGCCAGTTTTGTTTAGAACACCCAGGGGTTTTATATCAGCAAGTGCAGGCTTTCAGGTACCTGCCATACTAGAGACAGTTTGCATTTAGTCCCAGACCGAACAATGGCTCAGCCTCCTGGCCTTGGGAGTGCTTTATTGCCACTCACAAAGTGTTACACTTGTGTTAAACTTGGCAGGATTCAGCAAGTGTTTGAGAAATTCTGGAAAGTTTTTCAAATTCTGCACAACGTTTTAATTATTTGAAAGGAAGACATTCACAAAATAGTTATTTTTGTATTTTGAAGCGTTACCTATACGTGCCTTTCCTCATTGCAACTTTTTGGGGAAGATTCTTTTAACTACAGAAAAATCATTCCAAATGTAGCACCAATTATTTACTGAGATTTCCAAAGCAAAGCAGTATCAGAAAGCTCATTCTGCTGCCTCCCTGATACTTACAGCTTATTTGTGTGGGAATACACATCCACACAGGTATCCATTGAGATACGTGGTTATCTCTCTTAGAACTAACTGGATATGGAACAGTTAAAAAAAGAAGAAATAACATGTTTGGATCTTTTTGGTTTCTCTAGAATATATGAATTTTTTCATATGAATAAAAAAATAAATCATATGAATATATGATTTATTTTTAACAGCATTTATCCAACGAATATTGGCAATGTCTGGTGCTACTTTTCCTGCCCTCTGAAGAGAAGAAAAGAGGCATTCCCAGATATTAAAGAACGGGGCAAAAGCATTGCATTGTTAGTGGTAGAACTTTCCTTTCAATGGTTTGACACATATTTGAGACAACCAGGTATTAGAAAGAAAAAAATGAGGATGTGAGCAGCCTGAATCATATCACATTTCCCTCTTCAGCTAATCAGCTTTCACTTTCTCAGCATGCCAGAAGCTGTAAATCTAATGTTTATTCACCCATAAATTCTTCTGGGCACAACTGAATTGACAAATTCTTCCGTCCTACTGTAAAAGGACAAACTAGTAGAGGACAAGGAGGAGGAGGAACCCATGGATCTACCTGTTGGTTTCTGCGCCCAATCAACTCCACTGTTTCTGAGGTGGAAGAGGGTGTGTTCTGTTTTTTCAAAAACAAAATAATGAAGCAGGTAGAGTGCACAGCATTGGTGAAGTCAGATTTTTCTAAAAGACTTGCTAATTTGGCTATTCCAGGAAATTAAACTTTAAAGAGAATACAGTTACAATGCCAAAAAAAACAGGTAGACATCCAGATTTTTAAAATGATTTTCCTGGCAAGTCATCCCCTAACAATACGAATGCTTACACAGTCAGTAAAAGTTTTCAGAGTTAATTTATGAGAGATTAGAGACATTAGCCCTTTTCAAAATCATTTCAGGGTCAAGCTACCAAAAGCTTCTCTACATATGCTTCTTTGTACCATTATCATTACATTGGTTTATAAATTGAAAACATATATCTGTAGAAATGCAGAAAAGTGGAAACAGTTTAATTTAGAGGTACTAATATTGATAGTTTTCCTCTGCAGTGGAATAAATTCATTATTCCTTAGGACTACACCAAAAGCGGAGGCTGTAACTCTTACTACTGTAAGTTTGGGAACCAGCAATTAACAGTAACGTTACAGCACCACAAGCCTGCTGAGACAAGCCTTCAGGAAAAGCTGTGCTGCACTGGTCCTCATGGCAAGGTAACCCCGCAGCACCAGGGAAAAGATTGCTTTCTATTTTTAATGGAGGTTTATGTTAATCAACAAAAGTGCTGGATGACCAAAGTACTCACAAGGAGTATAACTCCAAACTTGAGAACAGAATAATCAGAAATTTGTTCCATTTTTGCAGCTATATTTCTTATTCAGCATGATAGGAAGCAAGTCTCTACACTGGTGAGAGCATGCTGTGTCCTCCTAAGGACAAGACGGGAAGGAAGAAGACTCCTACGCTCCGCCAACTCTGGCGTCTCCCGAGGCTTCCTCTGCATCTCTCCAGATTGCTGAATGACTCTCAAGCATTGCCACAAAGCCTTCAGACCGAGCCCGCAAAACGCAGTGCACCTCTGCGCCCACGGGCGGATGTATCCCGACACAACACAGTACTTCTGCAGGGCTGAACTGAGCGGCATCCCCTGTGCATGTGGCAAAACTTCCCTTTGTCCCACATCAGCGTTGCTGGTTGCACAGCAAGTAGCAGCTAGTCCTATGCAGCTTTCAAGCTCTAGTATTTAAATGTCCTTTTCTTCCTTTAAACCCCAGAGTGGAGACCACAGAATAACCACCCTTGAGGACTGGAGTGGGGAACAAACCCTTGCCTTGACCTAACACATGCTTTGTTTCCAGATGCAGCACCTGTTGATCCAGGTCTTCCTAGCTTCTCCATAGCACGCTACTTCTCTTAATTTCATACTTAATGGAGAAAAAAATCCCCAACCACACACTCCACAAGCCTGCTCCTACAGCTGCAGACAGAGTCCCCGCTCTCCCCGGTGGGGAGAAGGCACGCTGACCTCACCCCCTCTGCGCCCCCAGCATGTATTGCTTTAGCTCCCCTTTCCCACAGCGATCCGTCTGGTGCTGCCAGCCCCGGCTCAGGGCACAGGTTGGTGAGGTTACAGCATGATCCTCTCTAAATACAGAGCTGCAGCACCCAGGCAGCACTGCTGCAAAGTCATGGGCACATGTCATATGAGGGCTGTCAAGAACAGGAAAAAGAAATGACCAGAAAATCCAGCAACTGAGGCGGTCCCTAGAAATGTGGCTTTATGTTTTCTCTAACTGCAAGGGGAAAAGTGCTGCTGCTCGTTAACTCTCCCATCCTCAGCTCACCTCCACATCTGCTTTTCCTGATGCTCATTCCTCCCCAGGGTGCCCCCTCTGCCTCCCAACCCCTCCTCCTTACCTGAGGGGTATGCGGATCGCAATGATTCTGTCGATGGCAATAGCAAGGAGGCTGAAGATTGAACTCTGCGTCAAGACCAGGACGAAGCAGGCAATGAAAAGGCAGCCATAGAAGAAGGCACAGAAGCCAGTGCTGATGGTGATGGCAAAGGGGATTGCCAGCACTCCCACCGCAATGTCAGCAGCAGCCAGGGACACCACGAAATAGTTGGTGACGTTCTGCAGATTGCTGTTCAAATAGACTGCCCAGCAGACCAGGATGTTCCCCAGGATGGCCAGCACCGCAATGACCAGTTCCAGGATGATGTAAGCTATGTCTGAGAGGAAGTCTTCCTTCCCATGTACTAGCATGGTGAGATCGACCAGGCCAACGTGAGAACGTGCCAGAAAAGCTCAGCGTTCATATCTGCAGAGCACCGAATGGCCAGGACACCTCAAAGCCGTCTGGGGGTCTGAAGAGCACTCAACAGCCGCTGTGAGGGTGGCTCACACAGATACCTTTCCACACATGGCTGCTGGAGATCTTCACAGAAGCAGGTGCCAAGTGAAAAAAAAAACAGGGCTTGCTCCTGCCAGGTGGAGTAATCGGAAGCAGAACAATTCAAACGCCAGCAGATGAATGGACAGGAGAACACCTCATGTAGACAAACACTGCTCCCCAGGCCACAAAGTCCAGCAGGCAACACGACACAGCAAGTGTACTGAGTGGCAGCGTCACATCGGCTGTGAAGTTTTGTTTCCTGTTGACAGTCACACTGCTAGTCATGGCTTCCTGTCAGACATACCTACCAGCAACATCCTCTGGTTCTCTTTCCCTTTTTCTCCAGAAGACTTGGGAAACATTCTCTTCAGCTGAAGCAAGCATTCAGCTTCTCTTGTAGTTTCCTTTAAAAAAAAAAAAAATAAATAAATAAACAAAGAAAAACCACATGTGCTAAGCAACCAGCTCCACGGCGGAGATGCAAAAAGCAAAATCTCATTAGAGTGGCACATTAAATTGATAACGGATATTAAACAGACCTAGAAGAATACATCATTGGCAAAAATCTCACATTTTGTCTATCCTGAAAGCTGCAGGGCCAGACCCAAGGTTCAGGAAGGCAGTATTTCACAGCGGTGATGAGAAACAAAGCATGTTTTGTTTTCAAGGCTACCATCTGAGCTGGCACTTCAGCAGCTGCTCAATAGTCTGCCCTGAAACACGAGAGCCCCATTAATTACGCCTTGGCAAGCTCGGTGGCTGCACAGAGGCAAGGTGGAGGAGCCTTTCACACACACCTGTCTCCCTCCAGTCACAAACCCAACACTCAGACCACCACGTGCTGCCCACCCTCACGTACTTTGCCATCACGGCGTTGTGCGGCGTGGCTCTGTGGCAATGTGAACATTCATTCAGAAGGGGGTTATGCTGCGGTAGACGTGTTCACTCTGCTCCCACACCCTGTTTTTCCTCCAAGTGCACAGATACTGAAATGCAATCAGCAGCAGGGAGGATAAATAGTGCAAGTCAGACAGTACTGTCAGTACTTTCCTGCTGAGAATGGACACACACTACAATGGTCTCTTTAGGTTCCCCTTCTGCAACACCACCTTTTTGCTCACATAAATCTTCATCCAATAGCCAAACCATTCACTATACAAGCATTGTACACAGCATATTTTTTTGTATCCATACATTCTGATACACTTTACAAAGTCAGCCTAATTCTTCAACTACTACCAGCCAGAAACACATGCAAAGATAGACCCCTACCAGAAACACACGTGGGCACAATGCCACCCGCATCTCCCAGAGCGCACACTCATGTTCCTGCATCACATGCAAACCTGGGACTAATCATGGTGCTGTCTGCAGGAAATACCACCCCTGCAGCGGCCATCTCATCAGAGCAGATACGCATCACCTACACGCTTATGTGCCTCATTTGCACACTGATCTTGAAAGTGTCTCTGCTTTCAGATACGGGTGTTAGTTTCAGCTAAAAATACAGCAGTACAGAATACAGTTCCACAGTCAAGAGAACTGTTTGCTCTCCTACCCTGTCACTTCCAGATTGAGTCTTAAACCTCATTTAGCAACCTTTTGCTGCAATATTTTCTCACTAATTTAAGAAAACAGCAACTCAAAACATCGGAGGGTTGGGGGAGAGAGAGCCATAGCATTAACTGATAAATGACTAACTCAGTCCCAGATGTAACATGCGCCTCCCAAACAAAAGATTTTTGGTGCCTCATGCACAGGTGATCTGCTGTGTTCTAACCCAGCAGGTTTCATGCCTTCACAGTTCACTGTTTTGAAGCCGGAAACCTAATTTCTCAGGACAAAATAAAAGGGTAAAGACAGTGATAACAAAAGAAAATATGATTAACTTGTGATTCACATCTGATCTCAGGAATATAATCTAATTTTAGACCTTTCATTGATTTAAAGCTCTATTGCTAATGCTGCATTTGAAAGGAAAGTAAATGGCTCTTGGTGGCTTGGATGTGTTTCAAAAACCCAGCTTCTCTTCCACCTCCAACAATCTTTTGTATGTTTTGTTTGGTTTGTGTGGAAGAAATGAACAGAATAGATTGGTTTGTGATATAGCTATTAAGAGGGAGATACAGATCATCCATTTAATCTTTTCTAAAGAACAAAAACCCCCAAGAAGTCTCTATATTGTTTATCTTCTGTTAGCAAAAACCCTGTTTTCCCCTGACCTCCCACAGATTGCTTCTACCTTCTGAAATTTCAGGGCTGTTGGCAATGTGCTCCTACATCGCTTCTCCAATGTCTGATTGTCCATTTCAAATCCCAATAGGTTTGTTTCAAGGAACTGATAATGAAAACTCCCCTGCAGCTTGCCTTCCAGAGAAGGAGATTAGAATATCAGATAGAGACAAAGAAAACCATGAGGAATCGAAAACAAGGAGCAAGATGAAAAACAAACTACAACACTTCGTGTGAGAGAGCGAGAAAGGGGCAGGCAGGGGAAAAGGCATGAAAAAGGCGGCAGAAGCCAAAAACAAACAAAAAACAAACTAAAAACAAACAAACAAAAAAAAGAAGCAGTGGGGAAAAATAAATCTGTAAGAGAAACATCGTGTGTCTGTCAGATGGGTGCCACAGGGGTGCAGGCTCCCACGTCCCGCAGTGCCACAGCTGCAGAGATGGTGATGAGGGTAACACTGGCTGTGGAGCAGGGGATATTTTTCCCAGTTCTAGAGCTTCCTTCAGCTGCATTATAAATCCATATTAATCCCAGGTGCACTTTGTTTAAGCTGACTCTTTCATTGGCTCATCTCAAACTCATTCTCCAACAGGACATGGAGTGAAGCAACAAACCTGCACCGCAGAGGTCCCTACCATGCTAATCATTCAGCACAAAGGCAAAGCTGACAGCTCTGCACATATTCTGAAAAGGCATGATGTTGGAATCCGAAGCTTAATGACCACATCACGTACTGTTTTCTAACACAGCAGAGTTTTTAACCTTCTACTTCAGCTGTTTATTTCGTGTTCCGATTTTAACCTTTTAATTTAGCTTAAATTTGTTTGGCCCCTTGTTTCCCGTTCCCCTTCACAAACAGCGGGTAATCTGCGAGACCTTACATCCAGAAGAGGACAACATGTCCTTCCACCCCAACCATCTCCCAGACAGGCTGGAAAACACTTAGGGAGTTCTGCAGAGCCAGCACATCTCGGAAGAGAAATGACCAGAGCTGAGCAGAGCAGGTGTCCAGCCACGACCAAACAACATTTTGTGTCTGCTTCAGCGCCACTGCTTCTGCAGTAGCAACTGCTGCTAGAAGCAGGAATTATTAGCCACACAACACCAGCACGTTGGGGGCCTCACAGAGGTGTCACCACCCAGGGGTTCCCATATTCAACCCAAACCTCCCTCTTGCCTCATTGATCTTTCACGGTGCCAGCCTGCTGTACTTTTCAACAACATAAGTCTTAAATTGCAGACAAGTTTGCAGTTCGCTCTAAAGCAAGTACAGGTCCAGTCTTACTGTGCTTATCACTGGAAATTTACTGCCCAGAGACAAAATGAAATACGACCACCTAGACAAGAAGACATATCCACAGGCAATACAAAAATTATTATAAATTCATCTACTTCATGTGAGGCTCAAAGGCTCAGCAACCAGGTCTGACAAGACAAAATTAATTAACAACTTGTTTTACTCACTGGGGAAGTGTATATTTAACAGCTCAGGCCCTTGAGGGATCAATATCGCAAGCCAGTTAAAACTTAAGAAAAATTACTTGAATCACACAAGCTGCTGGACAGCTGCAATTAGTATTTCTTCTCAAGCTCATGTTTTGTCTTGTTAATTACATTAATTCTTCCTTGGTACCCTGGGCTATGTTCCGGCTTTTTCCTCATTATTAAATAAACCTTTTTTTTTTTTTGCCACTCACAAACCTGTAAAGCTTGGAACACCCTGTTCTCTCTCATATTTCAGCCCTAGTGAAAAATCGCTCCTTGAAAATTCAATAAAGCACCTGAACAGCATGTTCCCATGAAGCAATTCACCACTGAAGACCAAGCACGCTCTGGTTTGGCATCTCCAGCTGGCTTTGTACTAAGGTGGTTCCTCTTCAGTCTTCTGAGCAACAAAAGCATCGAGGTGAGCCCTTGGCCACTGCCTGCTTCCCACCACCCACCTCCAAAAAATTCATTCCCTGCTCTTGGTCCCTTCAGGCTGAGCTCAGTCACCTCAGTTTCAGATGCCCAGGCTCCACCTTGCTGGGAGGAAGATGGGCTCATCACTCCACATGCCAGGCAGACACACATGACAATGCCTGGGACACTTCAGTTTGACCGCTACTTTTAGACATGAGCAAAATCTCCAGGGGAACAACAGCCCACAGGGCACCCAAGGCGGTCTGTGGGCATGCAGGCAACAGGCTGCAGTGACCCAGGCCTCCAGGCAGGGTTGAATTCCCCTTGCTTGCTTCCGGATGGGGCAGGCAGCAGCGCAGCAGGCGCTCACGAGGTCATGCTGGAGCCTTCTCCCAGCCTTGCTCCACAAATTCGAACCCAGCAACTCCTCTGGCCCAGGTACCAGCCGCCTACAGATCACCTCACGCTCTCAGGGAAAATCCTTGCATTCACACAAGGCTGCAAGCAGAACTTTAGCGTTGCTAAATCATTTGTTTCCTGCTTTCCAAAACCTGGAGGGGGAGATGCTTGTCAGTTTTTATCCTCTCTGAAAGCCCTTCAGCTCAAAAAGAATCTATCTTTTAAATCCAAGTTTCTAAGAAATGTTCTCTCTCATTTCTTTAGAGGATCAAGCCACAAGAAACGAGTCAATGTGTACACAGGCACTACACCAACTCATAGAACAGCTCAGACTGTAACCAGAGTGAAAACAGCTGTCTTTCAGGAGGGATGAAAGGGAAGACAGCAGCACTTTTCAGCGCTGCCCACTGGTTTGCTTTCTGAAGTTCGGTATTTTACAAACACCTCGCTGAGGGCAGCTTCCCTACAGCCCTAACCAGTCACACAGACCCGGCACACTGGCAGTGGAGGGCAGCCCCACTGCTTCTCCCTCCCTTGAAGGATGGAGGGACATGGCAGGGTGCAGCAGGGACGAGATGAGCAAGGAGGCATCACCCCGCTACCCAAGACACACTTGTTCTGGTTTCCCTATTTGCTTTATTATTGGCTGTTGGCTAAATGACCTTTAGGTCATCTGCTTACAGTAATAGGAGGAAATTAAATATTAATAATAGATTATTTCCCTCTAGACTGCTCTTTGTTAACAAAGGACACGTGAAACAAAGCAGGCAAAATTATCCACACACCGTGCTCTTGGTTTTCAGGTACCTGGAACACTTGCAGCTTCCCTCAAGCTTCCCAAAGCTGCAGACACCCAGTGACCTGGCACACCTGCCTGTGGGGACACCGGGACAAATGCAGAACCTGGTGATGTCTGGAAATCCTTCTTCTGTCAGGGGGCTCCACACTGCATCTCGAACCTTGCACAGCATTGTTTCAGACTTTATCCAAAACACCATCCAAGCCACCGATGCTCTGACTGAGAAAAAAATGCAGGGCCAAGGATCTTTCAAACATTTATGTTTCCATCTCTGCTGCAATTCAGGCCCCCAAATGGAGTCCATACTCACACCGAGAACAAGCACAATGAATTTAGGTTCAAAGTCTTTACTGATGAGGGGATTACCAAAGACACCCATAGCACTGCAGCTGTGACAGCAACACAGCCTGTAAGCAGCCATGCCCCTCAAGCCTGTCCCACGTCTCTCCTCTTCCTTTTTATCACCAATATAAAATCACAAAACAAAAAGCCCAGAAGCAGACACCCCACTGGACAACAAACATAGGTCATAACACTGATGAGCTGGCTAATAGGAATGGCTAATCTGAAACCAATATTTCAGCTTTGCCTCCTGCCCTTCAAGTGCTAGGAGTGGATTAATTTTTATTGCAGTAGCGGAAGAGAAGACTGGAACAGAACACATTTCACCATTATTTTTTCCTAAGTGGATGTCATAAATGTTTAAAAGCATGCAAAGGAAAAAAAAAAACATAAAACAAAAAAACAATCAATCTCACAGTAATTATTCCCATTCTAATGGTCACAAAAAGCCAGGGAGGGCAAAACTAAGTAAGGCTGAATGGCCAGCAGTTAAATAAGCCAAATCAAACAAACAAACAAAAGGAAAAAGGCTCCCTTGTGCCCACTAGAGCAGGCATGATGAGATCCTGCCAAAAGGCGCAGAAACATGCTGGATTATTGAGCAAGCCATTTGCAGGATTGGTGATGTTGATTCACCTACAGCATCATTTCCAAAAATAAAAAATTGAGCATTTGAGTAAACTTTCATAAGCCAGACATGTAAAAAAGAATAATTAAAACAATGAACCCTGGCCAGAAACAAGTTACTACTGCCAATATCATCCCCAATGTCTCTGAGGATCCATTTTTCCTTTCCTGTGTGAGGAAAGAACTCAAAAGCAAATTTTGCCTCCGCGCAGCCCTACCAAAACCAGCTGTGTTCACACATAAGGAGCATTTCTTTCAAGAACAAAATAAGAGAAATGAGGAAACAGGATTTCAAGAAGAGGCAGCCCACTGAGGAATACTGACTGAGGAGGGATTTTATTCCAAAATACTTATCATATTGCTAATGCATCCATTCTGGTATATTTTAAAATAATGCAATGAACTTCTCCCCAGATGTGACTTCATCTCTCATTTTTATACAAAGTTTCCAAACAGACTGTTCTGAATTGGGTACATCTGTTGGTTTTGCTGCATTTTTAACCAGTTGCCCAAATCCTATTTGCCCTCTCTAGCAGCAGACTTGCTCTCCCCTGTGAGCTCGGTCCCTAGAACAACTCACAGCTCCAGTGCTGGTGTGCCATGTCAGCCAACACCCTGTCTTCCACAGCAGAAGGAATACAGCTCTTGCCACCTCTCTCCATGTGCCTGAAAACCACTCCCCAGCTGCCCTTCGCTCTCCTGATGAAGGCACTGCACAACACGAACAGAGATGAGCAGTATCTACCCACCTCAGAGCCACAGCGAAGCTCTCTGTGACTCATACGCTGACCCCTCCGAGCAAGGGTTGTTACTGAGAGCCCACCAGGAAGCTCTCGCTACCACCGAGGTGGTCAGACTCATACCGACACACAGCATGAAAAGCAGTCAAGCCTCCATCGTGTTGCTAGTGCAGCCCATCACATCCTTCCACCCCAGCTCGCTCCCTTCCCTTATCACTTGAAGCTGTGACACTGCAGCACTCTGCCCACGCTCCGCGGTTCCTGCCCCGCTGACGCGGCAGCGGTGCCCCAGCCTCTGTTCCCCGGCCTTGCTGATTGCCACTTCCCCTACGTGGGCTGCTCACTGCTGGCTCAGTCAAAGATGTCGTGCATGTGCTCCTTGTGCCCTGCAATACTGCTGGTTTTCAGTCAACACGAATTTCCTCCTGTGCCCTTGCCCCTTGCAGGCCCTGGCTGGGCTTCACCCAACTCACCTCTCCTCAGCTTGTCAATCAGCTACCACTGAAACTGCTTAGGGCTGACAATGCTGGTGTTGTGTGCTCATCTCAAAGACAGGCAAATGACAAACTTTCTGCCTGCTTAGTTTGTTTCCAGTAACTTTCCCTCTTTTTTTTTTTTTTTTTTTTTTTTTTTTTTTAAGGTGCGTACCCAGCCTGCTGATCCTCATTTGCTCTGCGTCATGTCTCACCATCCTCTTCATACTTCTGCCTCAAAGTCTGAAAGCTATTTAAGACTTTTTAGGGCTCTGCCAGTCTCCACGGATAAGGAGTCGATGCTCTGACAATGTCTTAAGGCCACATGCCCTCATTGTCCCTTCCTCTTCTGTTTGCTGTAACTTGCACCAGACTTCTGTCACTCTTGCAAAATGACTTGCATTTTCTCTATCAGTCAGCCACACCAATACGAGCCTTTCTAGAGGGACTCAAATCGATTTATATTGGATTACAACCCGATTTATGAAGAACTCTCCAGTGCAGCTGCTTACTGATCCCAAAGTCTCAGGGTTTAGCTGGTGCTCTGAGGACTACAATGAAGTGCTTCCTTCGTTTCCTAAGTCCTTGCGCTGTGGTAAAAGCACATCCGCTGACAAGTAACAGCCTGCTGCTTCTGCCTGCTTCCTTCTCCAGCTGCTTGCGCCAGAGACAGTTGGTTCTGGTGGAGAGAGCATACACTGCTGGCGAAAATGACATTTCTAGTCAGCAATTTCTTTCCTTCTGCATCAAACCACAGCACTGGAGAACCAGTATCCATTACCAAATCACTTTATAAAACATTTTACTGGACTGAGCATCTTGCTAGCTGTT
This sequence comes from Alectura lathami, assembly GCA_013399715.1. Classification (NCBI taxonomy): domain Eukaryota; kingdom Metazoa; phylum Chordata; class Aves; order Galliformes; family Megapodiidae; genus Alectura; species Alectura lathami. Next base: position 71,656 of record VXAV01009876.1, on the reverse strand, counting down.
TATGAGCTAGCATGCTTGTCCACAAGTAGCAGAAAGACCAGCAGCAATTAGCTTCTTACAACAGAGATGGATCTACCACACGTGGGAAGTGGCCCCTTTCTCCTACGAAAATAGAAGATATTTTACATGATAAGAGATGATGTAAAAGATGTAAATGTAAAACATGATGAAAGCTCCAGCTGCAAAGGAACCTGCAATTATCATCACAACCAGCTGAACAAGGATAAACCAAAAAAAGGAACTGCAGCATGTAGCTCCAGATACAAAAGCTGAGCAGAAATGGATGCCAGGGAGGCACCCAGCACAGACATCCCCAGACCTGCGGATGGTTTCTCCCAAACGGACTGTGTCCATCCCTTGCTTGCTGAGATCAAATAGTTTAGCTGTATGAAAAGGAAGATCTCCCTTCAGGAGTGGTAGAAAAGCCAATAAAAGCCATCAATGAATCCTCTTTCCGGCCTTCAGTTTACAAACCCAGCTTCTTACCTTCTTCGTGTCCTGCAAGAACTGGCACCACACACATGTACCAGAGAAAAAGAATCACAAAACCACACCGAATCCCCCCGAATCCTCTGCGTCTACATGTTACACCCTGAACGTATCACAATGGTCAAGCAGAGTTTGGACTGGCATTTAAGCAAGCCCCAGGATGGTATAAAACAAAAGATTAACTTATATAAGGTGCCTGATAGAGTCAGATCCCTCAGTTTCAACAGATCCAGCTAAAGAGGCCTGATTGCTAGGAGGTAAGCACTTTTTGGAACCAGAATATTTTAAGGAACCCCTGACCATGCAGCCATTAGCACAGGTCATTTGTTGCTGAAAACTCAAGCCACAGAACACTTAACTGGCTTCTAAAAAGTCAATGTGCTTCCCAACGCATGCTCCAGGATCTGTAATGGAGCCGCTGCCTGTCAAAATCTGTCTGATGTTATTTTCCGTCGTCCCATTGAACCTGAGCACTGATCTGTGGATCAGACGTATGTGGAAACTGTAATTATGCCAATTAATTTCAATCATCTGTCTCTCTTCTGAGGATTGTATTAAACAGCCACATACATGCCTCTTAGCTGTCTTTTATCCTGGGAAATGTTTCCTATGGAAAATGCCAGCATGCGCCCAAGTATACAGATCTCATACTGAAACCAAAGTTGTTATCAACACAGAATATGGTATTTAACAGCCTACTTCCCTTAACTCCTTAACCTCAATTGATTGATATCAGGATCTGACAATCCTATTCCGGGGAAACCTCAGCAACTGAAATGACAGGTCAGTGTGTAGAAGACTTCCCAATACAAGGGGTATGGAGACAACAGGCCCACATTACAGAATGAGCGAGAAGAATAGAAACACTTAGGCTCCCCTCGTAAGAGAAAAAAGAAAGGGAGATAAGAAGTGAGAGGTTTTATAAAATCAAAACCAAAATAATCCCAAAGAGAAAAATGAAAGTGAGGCTGAGATCTGAATACTGTTCGAGGAAAGAAACTACTTCTAACAGAAAATAGTGCATTAAAGGGATACACATTAAACGAGGATACATTAAATGAGCAAAATGAGAGCAAGTTACACTTCCCTCTGTTCAACAGCATTACTCACTCAAACACACAGGGCCTCTGCCCAGGAGATAGGCAGACGTGACCCCCAGCTTGTGCTGGCTCGGGTCCAGCTGAGCCCTGAGCAGCTCTGCCAGCAAGCAGCCCCTCTCCTGCCCTCCCTGACGAGCTGCCGAGCAAGGAGCCACGACTGTCCCTGTGACAGGGGACAAGGAGACAGCGAGCTCTGTATCTCAGCTAGCTGGCAGATAAAAAAGCTCCAATCTGCAAGCACTGAGAATGGCTGAATGCCTTCCACCCTGGAGTTGACTGCAATCACAAATGCTAATCAACGCACAGACAGGAGCCCGGCATGCCATTCGTCACGTCTCCAAGGCTCCAGGAAAACCCCCCTTTCCTCTCCTTGTATCAGCGAGGGACAGGAAGATTCCCTCATCCTCTGCACAAGTGAGCCTTTCCCTCCCGCTGTCACTGGCTCAAACCCTCTCTACAAGAAGTTTCACTCCCCGCTAACTTCTCCATTGTCTCAGGTGCATTGTTTGCAAATGTTCCCTAAAAATGCCACAGACAGTATTCTTTATTCCTGTTTCAGGTTCTTCCACATCCCCACGTGTCACCTGGCGGTTATCTTGTTACCTGACAGATAAACCTGCTGCATGCAACCTCTGACCTATCATCTCAGATAAATACGATCCATCTTGTAGTTGTCATTTCTTTTCAAATCCTGTCTTCCACTGCTGTATTTGTAGTTGGTAACACATTACTTATTTGGGCTTGAAATGTACAACTTCTCAAAACAAACAAACAAACAAAAAAAAAACACTAGCAAGAGCCCCAGAGAAAATGCTCAAGTCTGTCCTTTCTGGCACTAGATTTGCTGCAGCTCTGTGAGCAAGCAGGTTCCAGTACTCCTGGCCTTACATAACTTTTGCAATGGCATTTGCATATACTTTCCACAAGATTCACTGCATTTTATGCTACCTGGTGATTATTTTTACTTTTTAAAATAATCAACCACTAGGCCCAATGATGAAATGCATCCTTCTTCTAGAGCAAGCCAGACTAAACTGATGGGGTTTGAGTTGGTAGCTTAAAAGTAAGTGGATAGTGAGGTCTAATGGGCTCCAAACTCCCAGCTGAGCCTCCGCTGCCATTTCACAAAGGCGCAATGCCTCCCTTAGGAACTCTCCCATTCTCTGCCAGCCCCACTGGGATATCTCACAGCACTGATGGCTGTTCAAAGCACCAAATTAAACCCTGGGTGTCCTGCACAGGAAGGAACAAAGCTTGTGCTCAAACACGTGCCACAGCATTGTAAACACTTCTGCCTAGCACCAGCGGTCACCCTGAACATGTAACATTTACAGAAGCCATCTTGATGTGTTTGGCTTTTCTCTGAACTTTCCAAAGCATCCTTTTAGCCGCTCCTCAGCTCTTTTCATAACCTCATCCCTGTGTGTTTATCGCAACAACATTTTCCTAACTTTGCAACTGTATCACCATCCAGAAGTGCAGCACAGCCTACCTACCCAGCCCTCCTACCTACTGCCCATCTCTAACCACACAGACACAAGGTAGCCAGGCTTCTTATTTGTTCCTTACAGAATTCAAGTCAAGAAGGGGAAGAGATCACATCCTTATGAACAACCTACTTTTGCTGAAGTACTTCTAAATTCTCTTAGCTGATCCTCTGTATGTTGCCCACGGTTGTCAAGATGAGGAAAGAGTTACAGCAAAGGAAGTCTAAGCTGGAAGTCGGGGTGTTTCCCGCATGCCAGGGAAGTGTGGAGTCTCCATCAAAGGTTCCTTAGGAGCAGGACAGAGAAATAGCTGTCAGGAAAGGCACAAGCATAGCTGGTTCTGCCCTCAGGAAGTGGCATGGATTAGATGACCTCAAAGTACCTCCTAAGGATATTTTCCATAATTGAGAGTTGTATGTGCCATCTGGCCATACTGATCAACAGAGGTTTACTTCAGAAAAAAAAAAAAAGTGCAATACAACCAATAATTATTCCTGACTCAGATGCAACCTTTGTGAGGGGAGAGGCATCTTCTGATTCTACAGAGGAGATTGAAGCCTTCAGAGGTTAAACCACCTTCTGTCCACCTGCCCAGATACCCCTGCCCTTCCGAGGCAGAATGCTGCCAGGTCTTTATCCCTAAAGCACCAAACCAAAACATTCAGCTGCACAAACATCTCATTAAGTGGGCAACTTTCTCTTCTTTTTAAAAATGAGTAAAGAGGCAAGGAACTAGCACTGTTGTGTTCAGGTAGCTTTTGCCAGGGCTGTTGAGGTGCTACCTGCTGATGCAAAATCTAAAAGGTGAATCATGACGTAACCAAACTGTCTGGTCCTTAACAACAGAGCCCTGTTCTCCACTGACGTGTGAGAACCCTCCCCAGTTCCTTGAATCGCAGCTCAAGATCTCTTGGTTTTTAGCTCAAAGTCCAAAAAAAAAAAAAAAAAAAGAAAGTTTCAATAGCCCATTTCTATTTTCAGACAGAAAGCATATGATTAAGAAGGACCTACCTAGGGAGTTATTTACCGCTCACACAGGATGAAGACAATGAAGAGGAGCAGCTGAAATCTGTTCAAACTGAAACACAGCCTTTGCGGGACTGCAAGAGAGGTGCCAAAGGCAGCCCTCGGATGGAAAACACCTCACGCTCGCAGCTGCACAGAACAATTAGGCAGAGCTTAGCCACAATACGCTTTGTCCCATCTCACATGCAAGATGTGGGTGGAAATGTCAAACCAAAGCGAAGAGCTCAAACACAGTGAAAATAATACGTTTCGGTGGAAATATCTGTGAAGTCTTAAGCATCCTGTATAGATGAGATCACGATCACACAACCTTCAATCACGCAGGCTGAAGGGAAGTGGGAAAGGTGGGGGTTTCCCGTCCGTGCCAGATGCCAGGCTCAAGACCGAAGAGGATGCACTCAGCCAGGACCCTTCAGAGAAACAGAACCGAAAGGAAGAGCGAAGATCCACAGCAGCCCTTCCAAACCTCCTGCTGGACTGAGCTTTTCCCAGTAGATCTTAAGATGGCTTAAGCACATGGCTGAACATAAAATCCATTACTGAAGATTAAACAAAAAGATGAATAGCTTTCAAAAGTTGATTACATTCAAACGCAATTGTGCCAGTAGCCCTTATGGAAACATGATATTAAAATCAGCAAAAATAGAAATGCAAACACAGGAGACCTGGTAGGAGGCTTTTCAGCTCAGATCTTCAGCGCCTTTTGAACTCAATGGCAGAAGGGCAGAGGCTAAAAACATCATTACTGGGCTGACATGCCCTGATCTGGCACAACATCACGCTGATTCCGTTTTTATGTATAAAAATATATATTTAAAGACAGGTTATGTACATGTGTAAACTGCACTTATCCCATTAACAGCATTAGAAAGGAGTCCTGCTTGCCTTTTTTTTTTTTTTTTTTTTTGCACCCTGGAATAGGTGACTTCTATTTTATATATACACATACATGTTTGCAGTTTGTACCCATGTGTTTTCTCTACAAATTGAGTGGTTCGCAGCTTTCCTGGTTAATTTGGAATTTAATCCATTTGCCACATTAGACAGGATTTCATGTTCATACTATTTGTGATACAATTACATTTATATTGACTTCTTATTTCACAGAGACTCTCTATTATTTTATACAGATTATTTTAGGCAGAGACAGGTATTTCTTCCACAAGCCTAATGCAATGCAATTGTTTCTCACATGCCTGTTGGCCACTATCTATTCATTTTCTAGCTACCTGGGCAATGTGCTCAGGGGTGTCTGCATGGCAGGAGCTGGCCATGCTTTCTCTCCTGCAGAAGAATGGATTTATCAATTACTACAGTTCTTCAGCTACACAGATCTGAGACTTACAGTCAGATAAGAAATCTGAAAACAAATACATCCACAGATAGAGTTATCTAATAGTTGACCGTCTCCTTAAGAAGGTAATTTTCAGTAGTTAAGGCAATTCTATAGACTAGTATTCACTAAACGAGACACGCCATTTAAGCTAACCCTTCCCGTCTCCTCTGTGGCCCCTCCGCCCAAAACAGTTTGGAAGAGGCTGCTCAACCACCTTTACTACTTCTGAGCCAGTAACAAAGCCTGCAGTACCTCTGCACTCAAAACCTACCCCAAGCTCACACTGCACCAGGACACAAAAACACAATAAAGCAACTGTGGTGCTCCTGGACGGCACTGGACGACACACACCGCGTAGAAAGCCCTCCCAGGAGCCTCCCAGCGAGGGCAGCGCACACCAGGACACACACGCCAGGACACCGCACACCGGCACGCACCTGCTGGTGGCCGCTCTCCTCCGGAGTGGGCTCCGGCACCTCCGCGAGGTCAGGTCACGGCGGCAAGGAGCCTGCTCACACATCACTCCAACAGCAGCGGCAGCCGGCCCCGTGCAGCCCGATCCCTCTCTCCTGCACCGTGCCTCTGCCCCAGTGCAGGGACACCGTGCCCTCTGCGTGCGGCAGCACCGGGCGCAGCAGAGGGGACTCTGCTGGAAAACTTTCGCCACTTGGCACAGACGGGCCAGGGCTTGCAGATCGAGGAATAGGATAAGACCGCGTGCAGGCTTAATGTCGTCTATTAAGTCCCTACCCTTTCTCCCTTAGCCTGATGGCAGAGCGCATGGAAATCTCCTTTGTTAAGCACAACGGAGAAGTTGACAGGGCGCAGGGTGCTCCTGGGGAATCACTATTTTACGATTAATTGCTTTCCAGCACAAATACCAGCTGGGGAGCTCGGACGAGGGCTGGGTGCAGGGGAACAAAGTCCGGCGCCTGATGTTTGAGAGCAGATCCGCGGGGCAAAAAGCCCCGAGCGCGGGGGTGTGTCGGCGGCTGACAGCTGGGAAGGAGCGGCCGAGAGAGCCCGGGCTCCACGGGCACCCAACCGCCCGGAGCGGGGCAGGGCAAAACTGCAGCGAAAAGCAGCGAGCCCGTCCCGGGCCGCCAGGCAGCGGCGGGCAGCCACGCTGCAACCGGACGGCGGTGCGGGAGAGGGGCCGGGGCTGGGGCACGCACCGCGAGGGAC
>VXAV01009876.1:52862-64737 GCA_013399715.1 Alectura lathami | reverse complement strand
GGAGGGTTCGTGGCTCGCTTCGGGAAGCCAGCTCCCGTCGTGAGGGACCTGCAAGGGGCGGCAGCGGGCTTTTAGTGTGTTTTAGGCACGTGTAAGGGAAGCGGGCACGGAAAGGAGAGCTGTTCCCACGCACTGCTTGAAGTACCCATGTCTTTCCAGGCTGGCAATGCCACCCACCGAGCTGCAGTCTACAGCTGCACCAAGCGGCACGGTGCTGAGCTCCGGAAAGAGTTACACAAGTAGAGAAACCGACAGCTCCTTCTCTTCTCGGCTTCGCTGTCGCTGCCACCAGCAGAACAGAAAGGAAACCCCTGTCCATGAGTACTCTGGAAGTGATCAAAAACTCCCAGCAGAGCTATGAAACATCTGACACAAGCCTTGCCTTTCCCTCAGAGCAGGTCCTCATGGATCCCCTCAGCACACGCAAGTGTTCCCTGCCCAAAGCTCGCCACGGTGCCCTGGCTGCGCAGGGCTCAGGCCGAGCGCATGGGACCAGCCATGACTCAGTGCTCGGCCACTGGGGAGGGAACCTCCCCAGGCTTTGAACCCACTGCTCTTTGTAGACATCAAAGTTTTTTTACTTACTTCTTAAATTTTACATCCTAGCAAGCAATTTATCTACACTCTCCTATTGGTTGTGGGTTTACAAACAGGAAAAAGCACCAGCATGACTCCACATTTCCCACAGACCCCATCCCATGAAAACCAAATTAATTCCAACAACAGCCAGTCCAGGCCCTCTGCACAGGAGACAGCTGCTGCTGGGTGCTTGCACCAAGGATCAGAACTTTTAGTTCAGGATCCCCAGACCCAGAGATGCTTTGCTCGCATTAAGTCTACTTCAATCCACAGGCAACCGGCTTACCCAGCTTCCTCTGTCAGCAGGAGCACATCGATGCTGAAAGCTCTTCTGGTGCATCCAGACAGTAGGAAAAAAGTAGAACTGGCAGCAGCCACTTCAGCACCAGCCTCAAAACCTGCAAGCCTCTAAGCATTACAGATTTACCGCTGGCAGCAGCAGCTGGAAGTGCTGCCCNCCCTTCCCCAAGGCACGGAGGCAGGCTGGCACACTGAATTATGGAAGTCACAGAAAAGGTCAGCAGTAATCTACCAACTAGTGGCAGGTAATGATTTTAAGAACCAAAAAATACTGGCAAACCAGTTCAAGAGAAAAAGCAACAGCAGGGGAGATTTTGTAGGAGCCTCATCAAGACATACTGCAATATTGATAAATTTAGAAATGCTGTCTGCCTACCTGAAGTTTGCCAGAGCTTTTTGGAAAATGCTGACACCAGAATTGGGTGCTGCTCCTGTAACAATCTCACTCGTGCCCGGTACAACAAGCAGTGTTTTCCCGCTCCTAAAGTTTTGTGCCGTGTGGCTATATTTGACGTGCAGGCTCAAGTGCCGTGCTGTAGCAGCTAGCTGCCTGCCAGGATGCGCTGTGTCTGTTCAGCATTGCTCCCTGCCAGGGCAGTATTCCCAACATTGTAGAGGCAGTCTCCCGTCCTTGGCCCAGGTCCTCAAAGACATCAAAACAACTTTCTCACACTGAAATCAATGAAGGCTGGGAATTAAAATACTTACAAGGAGTGAGGCTGCAGTTTCTAAATATCATTTTGTTCCTGAATACATTAAATACAAAGTTGCTGCAGTCAGCTCCCTTTATTAAGCTATCTGGTTGGTTTCTTCCAATAGTCCCATCTTCACCACATCATCTTACAAGTTTCCCAAGTGCACGATGTTGATCAACATACCTTTGAAGGACCCAGAAATACTTCACTGGATGTCTCTTCTCTCAGGTGCAACTCTTCTTTGATTTCTGAAGATAACGAGTTTTAAGATTATGTTGATTTTTTTCTGAATCAGCAAGTCATAAAAGACGTAAAGAAATATGAGTGATTTCACAGCGATGGCTGATAATGGTATCTTTACAAGCTTCTAGTACTATAAACTACTTTTTGTTCCATCAAACCAAGCTGATGGGCATTGCTGAGCCTAACACTACCTACTATATTTGGATGGACTAGCAGGTTCCCATTGTCACCCACTGATTCTCTCTGTGCAACTCGGAATTCTGCAGTGTTTCAAGATTTGCGGAAAAAATCAGCATGTAACAGTTACTAAGAGCTCCTCAGCCAGTTCTCTTACTTTTGCATGCTCATTTCTTACTTCTGCACATAAAAGTTTACAATTAGCAGCTACTGTTTTGCAGCCTACTAAGCAGTTGGATAAGATACCTTTCATTACTACAGTAAGATTTGAATAGGTGCTGCCTTCTTTTTGGATTGTGAATTTTTTTTTCCTTTCTTTTTGCTATTGCTTTTGCCAAGTAACAGAGCTGCACCATTCTTCAGGTCATATTTCTCCTTTTGTATATTCAATGCGTATTGTCCTTATCTGTACATTTTCTACTCAGGCACTCCATTATCAGTGGTCGACAATAGCATTAAATTTAGGTTTAAGGAATACAATGATCTTTTACATATTAACAATAAAAGATTATAGATTACATTAATAACCTATGGAGTGGGGGGCAGTACAGCGCAGCCTTAATTTTATTTCCATTCTTTGTGACTCTTGAAGGAAAAAGCAGCATTGCTATGACTGCTATGACCAGACAATTTGAGAACGGACTGCATGAAGAGGAAGGCTGAAACTACCTGGACACAAAAGAACTTCCAGCAGACGTGGTGAAGGTACTGCCACTCGTCTAGAGAGCAGGCTGCTGGCTTGGGCTGTGAGCTGAAAGAAGTCCAGGACTGCAAGGAAAAAAAGGAAATTTTCCAATTCTCCTGATTACAGCCAAGAATGCTTTTGCATTCCTGAAAAGCAGAGTTGCAAAAACATCCAGGACACTCTCTCCTAATCGAACATGCCGAACTCCTGCATGCTGGGCAGTTTAACAGCAGTGATATGACACTATTTACACTCCTTAGACTTAGTAACTTAGGTAAAGCAGTGAAACCTAGAAAGACAGGGCAGAAAAAACCTTGAAAATGTTCCCTCAAAAAGATGAGAACAAAGTAAACAAAAATTTCACACTTAAGACATATCGTGACGCTCACCATTCTCTTTGCTGATCCTGCACTAGTGACAGACTGTTTGGGCATGTCGGTGGGGCCACTGCAAGCACAGAACAGACTATTATAAAGGCTACAACCAAACCCAGCCCACCATCCATGCACGAAAATCATACCCATGGACTGTGGTTGCTGTATGGAAAACTCTTATAGAAAACAACCATCAGTTTGTCTTGGACAGAATCAGGAAGAACTAATGTGTTTATTTTATTTAAATAGAAAAAATGTTTATTTAATAACTGACTTTTTGTTCTTCTAATCAGAGACAAACTGATCTATGCAATACTGCATTTAAGAGCTGCATATTTTGCAAAGATGCGTAAAGCTGAGTATTGCAACAGCAAACACATCGTACACAGGACATTCAAAATGATGTGTTCTGACTTGTACATAATCCCATACCCACAATTACTGCCCACATCTTCTCAAAAGCAGTGAAAGGTACTGAGTCTAAGAGATGAGATAGGCAGGGCTACTTGAGGTCTATTGGAAACACTAGCTAATCCCTAAACATTAAAGATACATTTTATATATATACAAAAATAGGAATGTAATTATTTTTCTCATCTTGCTCAATATGAACAATTTGTTAGCAACTTTAAAATAAACATCTGATTATCTTTTTTTTTTTTTTTCTGAGGAGGACGTTCTTCAACAAAGTTACATGTGCTGTAAAGGCCCATCACCAGCATCTTACCTAAAGGATTTTCCTCTGTGTCAAAGACCAAAGCCTTTTCACAAACAGTCTAATTCCATATTAGAAAGAGTTCAGCTTTTCCATAAAGCTTAAGGAAAACAAGCCACAGTCAAGGTAATCCACAATCCTGTTTAAATTCTGCCATCTGCACTTACACCAGGAAGCAGTGGAAGGATTTTCAGTAGCTTCATGTCAGGAGCTGGACTAGTCTCCCTAAAAGGCACTCCTCAGACAGACTGGCTTCATTTCTTCAGATGCTGTTCAGCATGACAGAGAACGAGATGGAGTTCAATCTAAATTTAAGCACTCTTTGTAGACTATTAATAGAGGAAAATCTGGTAGCATGAATCATCACATGGGAGCTGTAGAGCAGCAACTATTTATTTTCTATAATAATAAGACATAGAAGTTACCTTTATACAATAAAGAAACTGTTGGAGTTACAAAGCCCAGCAGGAAGAAGTCAGATGATTCCTCTTCACTGACACTATTCTCAATTTATTCTAAGGAGCAATGAGAGGGCAACCCTTATTTAACTTGACAAAATCCACATTGTGTGTATCCAAGCTCCTGTTACAACACAGAGGAGACAAAATCTAGTTACTGACCCTGCTGCACACCACTCCCTGCTTGGGCTTAGAGCAATACTGACCTGCTAAAGTGGGGTGCAAAATGACAGAGCTTTGTAGGTTTATAATGCCAAGTTAGTGTTTTAGCACTTGCTCCAGTGCTTGTACAATGTTTGTGCCTACGGCCAAGAGCAAAATCATTGCATGCCTTCCCTTTATGCTTCTTCTCTGCTGGAAGAGTAGTCCATTGTTGACCATGAGTAGTCATATCATTGTTGACCAGCCATTTCCAGGAAGAATTTTTCAGGACTGAACACCTAACAGCTCCTGAACTGCAAAACTACAGATGCTCAGCACCCTACACGCTCAAACCCTCCAATGCTATGATGTTATTTTTAAAGAGACAGGACTGGTTACCCTGTGCTTACTCATTGCAGTCAATGGAATATGAATGTGCTCCCCCAGAGACACACAGTGTTAACTCAACATGCTGCCAGCTCAGTGCTCTGTGGGTTATTTATTTTTTGAAAAATATGATATTGTCAACAGCTCAGTGAATTTGTCTCCAGACTGTTATGTCTCCTTCTCAAGTTTCTTTCATTTTTAAGAGCTTAACTTTGAGATTTCTGGCGTGAAAAGCCGAAAACAGTTTAAGGAAAGGAAGCATAAACACGGGATCGAGCTACACACGGCACTGGACCAAAGCACAAACATTCCCTCACACTATATAATCAATACAAAAGTCTAGCTGTGAAAATACCATGATAAGGCGACTCTACTGTGTTCAACCCTGTTTTCATAATGAGTATAGGAAGGCACCAAAGAACTGAATATCCTAAAGGGCAAAGCACATCTAAAAGAAGTTCACATTTATTTTTCAAACAGGGCATTTCAAACAACAACAAAAATTCTGTTCCATAAACAGAGTTCATTTAAGCCGTGGTGGTGCAGAGGGCAATGGCAGATGAAGACTATAAAAACCTTAACTTGGACTGAGATTGATGGCATCAGTCACTTATCTACTTTATTTTTTAAAATCATAGATGAAATTTATTCTAAACAAAGATTTACACAGAAATTTCAAAACAAATTTTCTAAGAGACAAGAGGCTAATAAAAACCCTTTAGACATAAATGTTCTTCTAATCCTGAGCTGCCAGGAATGGAGAGGTTAATTAGCTAACTTCTCCATTCATAGTGTTGGCTGCAGCATCAAGCACTAATTCATATGGAAGGTACTGGAACTTCCCACCATATAGTCATTATCTTTTGAGCAATTTCAAAGAATTCTATACCTCATTCAACCATTACAGCTGAGAATGAAAAAGAAAATGCTCCAGTTTAATACACCAGAACACAAATGCTGGACTCAAATAAAGATACTGCTGAAAATAAAACACTGGGCAAAACACTGAGGGAGCTAAGAGAGGGTGAACAATGGGAACAGCACTGCAAAGAAGTGTAGAGAACTCAGGGTTTGTTTTTGTTGCTTTTTTTTTTTTTTTTTTTTTTTTTTTTTTTTTTAAAGTCTTAGCAGTAGCTGCTGGCTATTAATAACTTCCCATCTGGAGAAGTATTTTTTTTGTGGTAAGCCAGTGCCTGTTTCAAAAAGAATTGTGTGTGAGAAGAATGTCCATCTTTATGAGCCCCTCTTGTCTACACGCTCTTTGGAACCACACACAGGAGAGGGGTGAGTCCAAGTATTAAAGCTCTTTGTAACACACATGATATAATCCAAGTCTCCTCCCTTGATCAAAGCCACTGTGAAACTCTTTTGATAAGAGCTGTAAGTTCTGCAGTAGTAACCTAATTCCTACACAGAGATTAACGGCAGAACAACCATGATTCCAGTCTAAACTCTTCTGATTTAACACAACGGAATATTACAGTGATGTTCCTTCTGAGGCTTCTACTATTCCAGACTGCTGCAGCTCATTACAGTATAACCTTCCAAATTGTTTAACTGATTTTATTACGTTCAACTTAATTTCGTTAAAAATGTGAAACTAGCACCATGTGTTTATCTACTGACAGCTTGGAAGACATTCTGTGAAGAGACTTTGGTTAGGGAACGCTATTTCAGTGAATGTGGGTAGGAAAGTTGCAGCCCCACAGACTGTGCAGACACTGATGTTCTAACATACCTCAGGCCTGACCTGCATCCTGCTTGCTGTTTCTGTCTTGACCGTTCCATTGCCAAGTGCAGGTGTGCAAGTCACTTCTACATTACTGTCACGTACGTGCTACAGAGAAGAAAAAGATTTGCTTTCTGACATGAGGTTTTACTACATGCTTATAAAACATTTACTCTTAGAAGTATGGAAACTGAAGATCCATGCTTAAAAATAGGATATAAATAAAATTTGGTAACTGAAAAGAGTTTTCTTGAATCAAATTCAGTGAGAATATTTCACTTCAAGAAAGGAGAAGTGAGAAACTTTCTTGCAGAATAACATTACTGAGTCAAAGGCACTTCTGAACAGAGAACACCACACCAAATCTCAAAAACCTGTAAGAAACAGGTAAAATTAAAACACCTACACTAACAAGTGCATTTAAGAACTAAGCTTGAAATAAAGAGGAGCCCAACCCAAACCTCTGGATCCAATTTATTCTAGAGCATTTGACATTAAAGGTCTATAACTGCTTCCCCACCATTTCGCAGAAAACTGCCTTTGAAAACAGCTACCATCCAGGATGAATGAGAACAAATCAAATTTAAGGTGTTCTAGTCTTTATTTTCACCTGGAAATTGTATTTTTAGGCATCTGTTTTAAATACACTGAACTGTTACAGAGATGAAGTCCCCAGCCCCCTGATTCCTTGCGAGACAGACAGCACATTGCCTTACTTGGCTGAGATAAGTAACATTTAAATATTTTTAATCCTGCATTATGTATTCTGCATTACAGAAGTTTCCTAAATGGAATGTATTAGCTAAAATTCCCTTCTCTGTTATGCATATTCAAGACTAAGACAATCCAGGCTAAGTAAATGCCTTAAGTACGTACCTCATATCTAGAGTATTCACCATCTTATCATTTAAAATCCTTTGGGGGCAGATATCAAGGTATGCTGGTATACCGAAATAGAGAAGACTTCCAGAAAATTGTGAGCTTACGGGCATGCAAATCATTGGCCTGTACTTCTCATCCATGGCATATAAACCTTCACAAACTGCTTCCTGTAACATTTACTCCTGAAAAACCACGGTATCAGAAATGGTGTTAAAATATCCCCTTTCGTAGCAGCCTCACTCAAGAAAACAAACACACATTTTGCTATTTGCAATCTTTATTTCATGAATAATTAGGAAGAAAACATGGCAACATTGGCAAATTGAAGGCATACATACTAAATACTCATACAGAATACATTATGGAGAAACTAAATGCCCAGATCTTTAGTGGTCCTTACAAACTAAAAGCATATTGGTCCTCCAAAAGGTTTAGCTGAAAATATGCCTGCTGACCTTTTAAGTTCCAATAACTAACAGCTCGTGCCTTTCAAACCAGAAAAAGGGTGAAATACAATTTGAACACACTTCCAAATATTCCTTAAAACTGTATTTCTCAGATCTAACCAGAAACAAACAAAACACTTTTTATTTCCTTACCTTTTAAATGTATAAGCTATAACACCCACCGTAAGTATCTGACAGTCAAGCACGTCTTGAAAGATGTTCAGTTATGTTAAGAGCCTGCATAGGTGCACATATATACACAAACATATTCACGTGTGTATATTTATGTACATAGACACATTTATGTAAAACTTCTTTGTATATGTAAAATGTCTATGTATGTGAATGTGTACATAAACTACTTGAAAGGGTTCTGGAAAAGAGAAAAGTGCTTCTTGTCTAAAATGAGAATTATTAAACCCATATACATGCTGTTAGGTCAGTCTAACTGCTGTGTTTCAAATGAGTATAAAATCAATACAAATCAGGAAAGCTGGATTGATGAGAGCAGCTTTTAAGAATCACTGTTTTTCACATCATCTTTAAAGGCCATGGAAAAAGAGCTTTAAATCAGTTATTGAGGAGATATTAGTACTGGCTTCAGTGTCATTTCAAACAAGGTTAGTCCTTATCCAATGTAGTGCTGTGAAGTTAGACTGAGACATCAATAAAACTCTGTTCTTTCACAAAGTCCAAAATTCACCACACTCCTGTCAATTCTGCCTCACAGCTGAACTTAAAGTACCCTGACATCCAAGAGCTAGAGGGTACCAATTAATGCCCTTCTGACTTTGATCTGGAGAGTTGTCCAATGTTAAACGGGATCACTGTTTGTTTCACACACATTGAACAACTCCTGATCGTTACTGACCTAAAGTGAACTGACAGTCTGGAAGCTAACTATTCTATGTGTTGTTTCATAGTGTTCTACTTTCTTGCCATTAGATAACATACAGGAAAGACATTTCTGCTTAAAAATACCCTTCAGATAAGTATAAAAGTGCTACTTCAAAAATAGTAAAATTGAGCCTACTATACATGTAAGAACTAAAGTTTTTAAGAAACTGAAATGTAAGTTACAAGGATTAATTACTTGAGTATGTTACCTGTACTTGTGCTCTCCTTACTGAGCTGATTCCCAAGTAACCATCCCAGCTGAGCATATGCAGTAACTGGAAACCAGTAAAAGCCTCCAGAGAAATTTCAACAATGGAATGAAAAAAGAAGAGCTTTTTGCTCCCCATTTATTGAAAGACATCAGAAAAAAAATATAAAAAAACCAACTATTCCATTATTGCAAACGCAATCTACTGTCAAAACAGGTCAGTTCATGAACCGTAGAACCAGGACTGCCAATGGCTCCTCTGCAGCAGGAAATGTCCACTGGGCTTCCTAACTACCATATAAATACACCGGTCACATGCAATAAAATAATAATCACTAGAATGAAAATGCACGTAATACACTGCTATGCTGGGGCAGAGTAAGCTTTAAACTGTAAGTTCCCCAAACAACTTGTTCATATTCTAGAACTCTATGCAAAATACAAAAGCCTTAGAAAAGTGCAACAAAACTAGCTTCACGACATTTCTTTTAGTTTCCATAAATACAATCTCATAAAAATAGTATTAAACAGAAGCATACTTCCCAGTGGAGAATGAACGTGCCACATTTCAGCTTTAAGTGATTTTGGCCACACTGAAACCCCCTGAAAATAGGGAATTAAAATGAAACAAACTCAATCACATCAGGCTGCCGTAATATTCTGCAGGAAGTTACCTCTACCATTTTACATCCACATGTCCTGCTGGAACTGCTAGGAACTATCTGTAACCCTGGCAGACAGAGGCCTAAGGGTAAGGAATATTCCAAGTAAAAGATAAATGTCAGTGGCAAGGAATTCATCTGGTATTCCTAGGTATTACTGAAGTTTCAGTGTGAGGAAACAAGTCCATTATCACAGAATGAACTAATGTATGGAGGCCAAGACAGCAGCTTTGTCAAACTGAGCTCAAGGGTGTCCTAGCCCAGAAACTGGCAACACATAAGGGAAAAAAAAAAAAAAAAAGAAATTCTTAGCAACACTGTAGCAGAAATCCTTAAATTGATTATCTAAAGAGATGATAATTTTGGAGCAAGAAGGCCTGATGGACACCGTGGGGCTACATAGGTGATATGGAAGATAAGGAAGTCAAAAAAGAGTTAAACAGTTCTAAGGTATTCTGCCAGTCAGCACATGCTAGCCTGAGAAAGCACAAAGGCGTGTCTAGAACTCCTGGATGACTGCTCTGTTTTAATAGCTTGTCCCACCAAATCAATTCTCAAACCGGTTAATATTACTGCGTACTCATACACTAATGCTAGCTTAAGAAAGGAATTGCAGAAACAGAGCTTGGCAGAACACAGAAATAACACAGAAAAAATTATCAAGTCAAGGGAAGGACCACAAACTGTATAGTTAAACCAGCGTTCACACAAATGCTACTATTTTAAAATCCTATTTCTTAGGCCACCTCAGCAGGAGTGTTTCTCACAATAGGCAACAAATGGTGTCAAGGTGTACAACTGGCTTCCTTCCCAGAAGGGTCCTGCCCTCTGATAGCTCCTGCTTGAGGCAGCCTGCAGCCCGGCTGTGCCTGTGGTAGTTGTAATAGGCAAATAAGAAGTAAAGTCACCACGTGAGTCATAGAAACACAGTTTTAAAGGCTCAGCTTTAGCCTGTGCACAACTCCTTGCCAGCCATCCAGAAGAGGCAGCTTTGGAAGAGACTGTCACACATCAGCGAGAAACTGGACAGTGTTCCCAAGCTGGTCACAAGCAGAACAAATAAGAAAAAGACCCAGGAACTCTCCAGCTTCCCAAATAACCTTGTTTAAAACTAGGCTATAATAAAAATTTGTACCCAGGCCAAAACTACAGAAATTGATTGAATTGAGTAAAAGTAATTTTTTGGTCACGCGAAAGATGCAACAGAATCCAAATGGTCAGTTTTCAACTGTCTGAAGTGTTGAACCAGAGACCTGAAGAAACAGAGAAGAGTTTAACACTGAGATCGTTAACAGAAGGGAGACAACATTTTTTGTCACAGCTACCAATTTAAGGCAGATCCCTCAGCAGTTTAAACCACTGCACTGTGCGCATGGTCAGAGCAAATGCATTTCTCCTTATGCAGGCAGGTGAAACCAGAGGCTGACTGCGGCCAGCAGCATTTATAGCAGCTTACATCCATACATCAAAGCTGAGTTCCATTTTGCTCTGGCAAACAAAGGGACCTCCTAAAGCATGACAATGGACTTCCCAGAAACGAAAAAAGAATGGAAATATTTAACAAAATTGGGAGACAAATTATGAGAAATTATCTGATAAATGCTAACTGGAACTTGAGGAACACATTTTATACAAAACAGAAAAGAAAATTACTTCTAAATCAGAATATACTGTAAATAAATACTATATTGTGGATAGCCTATCCATTAACAAGGTTTTAAAAGGGAACATTTTGTGAACAATTTTTCAGAGGTCTGAGGACGAGAGATCTTTGTGGGCGTCACTGAGATTCACAACACCAGAGGTACTGAATTAGTGTTTCCATGTAAATATACAAGACGACCAAATCAAACTGAATTAAACAAAGCCGACTGAAAACCAAGACAAGTGCAGTCCATTCTGAAGTCACTTCAGTTCTGTTATTGTTAGATACTCTGTATCAAAACCTTTCTGACAGATTTTCTCCTGAATAACCAAAATTTATCTTTTCTTCCCATCCTTTCCTTTGATGGTAAGGAACAATCCCACAGTTCATTGCTTATGATCTTGCATCAGGATATCAAGTAGCAAGACACATCTGGCTCTGAGCTGACATCTCTGTAGTCTATGAATGTGTTTCCAGAAACAGGATCCAGAAGATTACATAGCTGTATCTGCATCAATGTTTGACAAATTCATTTTGCCCTCAGCTGGCAATGAGTAACCCTGACATACTACAGCACAGGCATTTGCAAGGCACGTATTAAAATGTAGTAATATAAATGGATAAAATATTTGTCCTTTTTTTTTTTTTTTTT
>VXAV01009876.1:27514-52620 GCA_013399715.1 Alectura lathami | reverse complement strand
TTGCTGTTTCAACCTTTAGAGAAAACATGTGGTAGAGTGCAGCAGGGTATTATGTTTGTTTTGTATCTTTCATTGCTTCATTGCTTTCACTTGGACAGCTGTACAGCATCTTATTTGTAAAGGCTCAGATATCTCAATATAAAAAAAATCTCTTTATGGAGCCCAGTATTCCTTTATAGACAGAGGTTTATCAGACAGACCACGCCAAGATGAAGTTTACAGAGCTCTGAAGTTCAAAATAAGATCTTTGCTGTAATTGCTCATAGCTTTTCTCCCTCTGAAGACTAGCAGCTCATCTTTTTAAAAGCGGGTATGTGAAAAAGGTGATTTCCCCTTCTACAGCAGGTTTTGCTAATAAGTACTATTTAGTCAAGGACTAGCACAACATTCCAAGTAAATGAAGTTGACCATTAGACTGAAAAAATTAGCCTGAAAAACACAACAGGTCATGAATGAATTTAGACCAAGAAATGCTGTCCTTTCCATTACAGAAATATTTTGTTAAAATATAAGGCAATGGATATGACAATCGCAGATAAGGATGTCTGTTTGAAGGAAGAGTAGAGATTTGTAAGCACGAATGTGCACAGCTTGGAATTTAGTAAGAGATGGAACGTGAGACAGCAATAATGTGTCCAATATTTCCAATAACGCTATTCTTACTGAGACTTATTTGAAGAAAAAGTAAATAAAAATACTGGAAGGAATATACAGGAGAGGAAGTTGTATTTTGGACTTTTATTAAAATCTGCTGATTAAAATTTTTTCACTTGAAGCCTCTCTTGCGACAACTGTCTCTAGGTTACGTTGGCTCTTCAAATACGCCAACTGATAACATGAGGATATCTATCTACTTCTAGGGATATTCAGTCTAAAGAATTATAAGAATGTATGAGACGCTGTTGCTTTGAAAACTTCTCCAAAGACCCTCAACATGGGTTAAGTAGTTATTTATCAACTTTTCATAAATTCTCACAGGCACATTTTGACTGTACTCTATTACAGACATGTCAGTGTAATTTTCTATAATGCTAGCTGCTAGAGACGTACTGAATTATTCCTCTTCACATGGGCTATGTTCTTCAGATGTTAGGTTTTTAGATTTGGCAATAATTCGGCATTAAATCTGTGCTTTTGTACCATGAGGAAGTTTCACAGGCGCCAAGTGGAGCTGCATTCACTGGGTTAACATCCATGACATTCAACTGTCCTTAACAGTCATAAGAGCACCATAGGAATGGCAGATTAATTTCCTTTATAACAGGGTTACTGTGTTGAAAGAACATGTGCTTATAAATAGCGGTTGTTACCGAACTTGCTTCTAAAGCAGGCTTCTGCTTAATATGAATGAGATGTTCAACTGTGGCTTAACTGCTGATAAATATTGAGAGAAATAAGAGGCAGAAGCAATGGCAGAGTGAAGTCTTCCCTTGATTTGACAAACAAGATTACAACAAACATTGTAACAGCTTATAACAAATGGATGGATGAAATTGTTTTGAGCCATTAACATTCTGCACAAAGCCCTGAAGTGCCGGGATGCATCAATTCAGTGATAGCTAAGGCACTAACTTGAACTCTTCTGCCCGAGAGCTGTTACATGAATCCAGGTACATTTTAGGAAAATAAAAGCTGAGCAGACTCAAGTTTCTCAATTACTTCCTTGTGACAGCGAGTCTTTTCCACGCAATATTCGAGACTACTGGGTGTACACACATCACATCAGTTCCTCCATAGTTCTTGTCAGGGAATGCCTCTCCTTCTGTCAGTCAGGTGAGGATGTGCAACATCAACGAAACATACACAGAAAACATGGCAAAGCTGGATTTTGAGACAAACTACTTCATTATTACACCTTACTGAAAGTATTTTCTCTGCAGAGGAAATGCTGCCCCGGTTCCAAAATTCTACCACAGACATCCTTGACGTTTCCTCGTATTGCTGTAAAGTAAAGCCTGGGGTAGCTGTGCATGCTATACAGGTGTAGGAGGAAAGGGGGAAAGAACAAGCCACGCAACGGTTGATTATTGACTCACTTTTGTTATAATGGAAGCACAGGGAGTTTGTTGACAGATTTCTTTAAGTACAGCATACCCTGAAAACCAGGAGCTGTATGTGCTAGTCTTTACAATCCGTAAGATAAAGTTGGAAGCCACAACACTGTGACAGAGGTAGGCTTATAATGAAACTTTAGAATGAAGAGTTCTTCTGTGCCAGGTTTTTCGAGGTATCAAGACCACTTTTCCACTTTAGTCGTCATGATGGAATAAAAGCTTGTTTCCTAAAATATTGTGCACATCTTAAATGAGGGAAAATAGCTGTAAAAGCAGTAACTACATTACTGTTAAGAACTCTACTGTACTGGTGTGCCAGAGGCTGTGGGTGCAATATTCAGACTCTGTGGTATCAGGACACTACAGAAAGTTCAGTAATACAATGCCATGTTATCCTTTTCCTTCTCAAAGCATTAGCTGTACATACAGTCTCCTGTATGCTAGAGGATCCGTTCGTCTCACTCGCTTAGGAAAGAAAGCTTCAGGAAGTCTGGCTGGAAAGGCAGTACATAAGTAGTCCAGGCTCGTTAAGCTACATAATTAATCTGAATAGCTTAATAACTTGGGTTACTCCAAGCAGTGGCAACAAGTTTTTGCTTTAGAACAGTTGTTTCCAGGCTTAGTAGCTGAAGCCATCTGAAGCAATCCAGGATAGTGTCACTGAAGTTTGAGGGGACTCGAATGTTGCCAGTTTTCAGTGAAATGGGGATTAGCATTTCCGTAAGATTTTCATCTGGTAGCTAATGTTGGTTCTATTCCACGAATCTGTTGAATTATTAGGGTTTCAGGTTTCAAAGTATTTGTAAATTGCTGTAACATACAGCATGACATTTTGCCAGTCTGGACGTTCAGTTCGCACCATTTCATTGATGTCCTGTCACAAAAAACAGATGGGTCAAAATCAAGAATGATAACCTTGTGAGGAACATGGTTGTAGTTTCAAAAAACATCTGTAAAATGTCCACAATTTAAAGTATTGGTGAGGAAAGCTCTGTTTCCTCTATACAACTTCATATTACTTACAAAATGTGAACAACTACAAAGAGGATATCTGCAGAATGTTATTTTTCTGACTTGTAATTGAAACATCTAACGTAGCGTGTACCTGAGTTGTCCCCATTTTAGTACAACAAATAAGTCAAGGCTTCACTGTTCACCAGCCCCTTACACCAGCCTCACAAGTCAGTGCAACCCTCCCAGGAACTAAGAGTCACAGAATCAAGGCTGAGATACTAACTGGTCCTAAAGTTCAAAATCCATATCGGGATAAGAGTCAGTAAATGACAGTGCCATTTTACAGCAGACCACTGAACTTGAGATTACTTTAATGTGTATTTTTAAGTACAGAGGCAAGGAAGAGGGCAGATTGCTTGACCACCAGTTAGGGTATATGCTGGAGACAAAGCATCAGTGTGTGCCTAACTGGTAAGGTCAGTTCACTCACTTCTTGACACCAGTGTGCCAGGTTGTCTGTGAATAAGCTGAGCAAACACAGCCTGATCTACCCTTTTCAGCACATGTACAAAGGAAAAAAGTGATGCAGCTCCTAAACACTTTTGTTTAGTGTAAGGAACTGTTTCGTAAGCTTTGGTTACAATGACCTCCAGAACTCTAGAAGAGAAAGTTAGTTTTGATGTTTGTTGTTGTTGTTGCTATTGTTGTTTTATTTTTTTTGTTTTTAATTCACCACATGAAAGCAGCTGAACACTCTCCTATTCTGGGAACAAATAAATTCCTCTTACGAATTTCTCCCTACTTTACCACTAGTGTTTAGATGCAGTAGTTTTCACACCCTTGCTCTCATCCTTCACCCATGGAAGAGAAAAAAAAAAGAAACACCATACACACCCTGTATGTAGGTATGTGAATACACACTAAGTCCTTAAGATGGATACAATTTACACATCGCAGGTTTAATTCCTTTCAATTTGCCTTCTCAGGATATGTATGATTAAGTACATGGCAAAATCAAAGGAGAAACAGCAATCACTGAGACTAAAGCTGAATTAGGTAAGAATTACTGCAGTTATTTTCCCACCATCCAATTCTTACATCAGCACTTGGTAAGAAACTTTCAGGTTTCAAATCCCTGACAAAGGTGAAGTACTAACGTCCAAGAGTTGCACTGCCATTGTGAGCAAATACAATGCTGGGGTAAAGGCTCTGATAACGATCAAGGAAAGTGTTATTTTTAAAAACATCTGACTTTGTTGTATTACGAATTGCTAACTATGGCAGCTTTGTTAGATTTTAGGTTACTAAAGTATCACTTGGAGCTGATACCGGCAATTTTATTTGAATTTCTGCATTTAACCACAAGGGCTTAGGATACTCCCAGTTCCCTACCTTCATGGGTCTTCCTTTTCCAGTAAACACTACCATATTGAAAATTAATTCCTTTAAGCTGAAACTTATATAAGGAAACATATAATAAACAATAACTGAAAAATCTTTTCAATTATTTACAGTGCTGACAAATTAAATCTAAACTTACAGTTAAAATACTGACTCTTACATTACACTGAGCAACAGAATAACTTAAATAGCTTGATCTGTACCTCTGGAATTCCAACAAAACCAAATAACTAGAAAGCAGATCAGAGAGAGAGTTAACATATTCTTGAAGATGGTATAACATAACTATTTCTCAAATCATTCTCAAAAAAATACATTGCCTTTATTATTACTCCTTATGATACTGAGAAATGAATTTTGGTGAATCGTCCTTTTATAAGTTTATCTCACAAAATTATAGAATATCCTGAGTTGGAAGGGACCCGCAAAGATTACTGGCCCCACAAAGGACTGCCTTAAAACTAAACCCTTTATCTAAGAACATGATCCAAACGCTTCTTGAACTCCAGCAGGCTTGGTGCTGTGACCACCGCCTGGGGAGCCTGCTCCATTGCCCAACCACCCTTTCGGTGAAGAACTTTTTCCTAATATCTAACATGAACTTTCCCTGATGCAGCTTCCCCATCTGCCATAGGCTACCATGCTGTTGCCTTTGCTGCAGCTGCTTGATCACAGGTCTTTATCTCAGTACTATTTTATGGAAAAAACAGTATTAGCTAAAGTTGCTGACAACATTCGATTTATGCTGGACTGTTAGAGACTAAACAAAGCCACTCATGTATGTGCTTATCATTTGTGTTTTTTTCAGTCAAGTGTGATACACTGACTACAACCTCTAGCTGTTATTTTTGGATCAAAATCTTTCAAAAGCACAAAATGGAATCATTTGATTTTTACGAATGGGATACAGCTCCTTCAGTGTGTGTTTAAAACTCACCAGAGTAGATTTGATGCCAACACTTTCAGCTGCCTGAAAAGCCAAAGTGAAATTTCTTCTCTGCATGAGATATAAAAACATATTAGAATCCAAGGAAATAGTACTTCATAAAGTGGTGTTAGGAACATTCATAGTAAAGCTGCTAATTTTGCTTCAAATTGAGTCTATAATTTGACCCTATTCATTTAAAAAAGAGCAATAGGAATGAACATGTCCTAATATCATCCAAAAGATCTTATAATACTAAAAGGTTTTACTAAGAATATCAGCAAGGTAGTCTGAAATGTCAGATCAAGTAGGATTACTAGTAAGGCTGTTTTTTTAAAACTTACATTACTTCATTTTTCTTTGTAGCCCATATTAACTACATAGCCTCTTAGACCCAAGAATGTGTTTTTTTAACGTCATACCTTGTCCTGGCTGTTCAGTTCTTGGTAGGGAATATGGGCTGGGAGGTAAGTATGGAGGACTGCACAGAAAGCCAAGCCATCATTCCAGCTGCTACTGAAGTTTGTTATGTCGATATTCTTGAAGGAAAAAAATGCAAACAACATTAAAATCATACTCTAACCAACACCTTTTGCTGTTTTTTCCCCCTCCTTTTTTTTTTTTGCTTTTAATTAAATCTTTAAAGAAATCAGCATACAAAGTGAATGGCCTAACACTGAAGTTTGTGGAAGAAACCAAAACACTACTGGCGAATTAAAAAACAAGTCATGATAAGAATGTCAGTTAACTCATGTATTACAGAAAGCAGGTAACTCTTAGCTTCAAAAATGTGCAAATAGTGTTAAAAGGCATACAAAGATATACTAGGAAGGGTGTCAAGAGTATAGGTTTGGTACAACTGTACACAGCAAGATGTAAAAGCAAACAATCCATATACATATGTCTGGACGATTTCTAAAATCCCTAGACCACGTGCTAGTTTCTCTGTCAATATAAGATTCTACTTCAGTGCTTCAGCTGCATTAATATTCACACAAAGTTTCTAATTAATATTGATGAGGACAAGTATTTTCTCTTCTAAATAAATAAATTCTACACAAAACTTATGTGAACAATATCATAAACAGAAATTAAGTTGCCGTTGCAAATAAAGATGTTCCAATCGATGTAACAGCAACACAGGCAGGTATTTGTGCTTGAAGCTGAAACTGAAAATGGTTGTCTTGCACTCTTGATCCTTTAGCTCCAGTAGGAAACTGAGTGGTACTGGCAAATGGATTTCCTGAGACTGCACACAAGGTTACTGTAAGAAGAGTCAGCCCTGTCCAGACAGGTCAGGAATAAGATGCCTCAGAGACCTTTTATATTAGTGCATCCTTGACTGGTGGCAGTCACAGGATGGTAAAGCAGCTAAGTGCAGAGCAGTCAGTTCAAACTTTAGGAACCAACCAGTGACAACTCCTCAGCCGCCTTCTTTTTCTTTTTTTTTTTTTTTTTGAAAACTTTATGGATAAATATCTAACTCTCTTACTTTGGTCTAACTAGAAGCTAACCAGCTCCCCTACTTAAGATTGCTAAGTTTTACTGTAACCTCCAGCCACAGAATGGCAGAAACAATCACACAACCACCCTTTCACCTGACAGGAAGTTAGGAGACACCACCTGTCTTTGACAAGACACTGAAACCTTCCATTCCTCTAGCAGAAAAATGCACATGGAATCAATTTTGAGGTGCCAAACACACTGACAGCTATGGCAGTTGTATTTCTTCTCAAACCAATTCTTTGGATTACAAAGGGGAGATGACTGCAATCTTGCCTACAATAGAGGAAAAAAAAAAAAAAAAAAAAAAAAAAAAAAACTAAACTAAACTAAAAGCAATTTCTAGAAGAATGTGAGGGAAATCTCCATTTCCTGCTCAGCCTCAGCACTTCTAACACAGTCCGCCCAAAGCAGGTTCAGCAGGCGGTGAGGTACGGGTACGTGCTCGGGTGCACAATGCCCAACGCCTGAGCCCTGCCTGCTGGCCCGCTGCTGCTCGCAGCGGAAGCATCATTGTTGGAGACCCCCAGTCTGTGGGAATGTGCTCCTCACACGGCTTCCTCGAGCTGCAGGGGTGGGAAAAAATAAAAAACAGAAAAGAAAAAGAAAAAAGCAAAAAGAGCTCTCCGCTCTCCCTCCTTTCTCCTCAAGAGACAGGAAACCGGGTTTGAATTAATGTGCTTAAAACTTTTTCGATGTTACTGAAATTAGGCAGACAAATGCAAGACACAGCACACGACTAGGAAAAATATCAGCAAGGAGGGATTCTGAAGCATTGCTGAATCTGATTAACAGCCTCTGACATACCAGTTTCCACTCCAGTGACTTAATGTAACATAATGCTGGATATAGCTTCAAGAAGTACCCGCTGAATTGAATTGCTGTCATGGCAGAACATACTTCAGTTACCATCGACCAGGAATCTTTGTTTACAGTCCGTGGTTGTTTTGTTTTGTTGTTGTTGTGGTGGGGTTTTTTTGGTTGATTTTCTTTTTTCTTTTTTTTGTTTTTTTTAAACTGATGGGCTAACCAACTACTAGCATGATAAATACTAGCCAAAGCCCTCAGAGCAATGTTGCACATACCTAAGGTATTGCAATACAGCAAAGGAGAATTGCAATGAGGATTCTGAAGGAGAGTGAGGTTCTGTGGCTGGCTCCAGGGAGAATCTCTCCCAGGCCACTCCACGCATTTCAGAGGCCAAGCAGTATTAATTTGAAAATGTTAGAGTTTGAGCTGGAACATCAACATCACTGAAGACCTACAGAACTGGGCTGAAGATAGAATTCATCACATGATTAAAAAAGCAGGAATGCTCAGCTCCAAACTAGATACATTTTTTTAAAAAACCAAATTTATAAGTCTTCTTCCTCACCCCTAAATGTGAGCAAGAAAAACAGGACAAAGTTGTGCTGAAAGGAATCATAGATGAAACTAATGTGAAATTCATTTCTCCTTATGCATTACAGCCATATAAACTTAAAATTTCAAATATTAATGACATCCAAGTAAGGTCACATTCTGAATATAAACATCAGAAAAAGGGGGCCATTAAAAATGTTCACATACAAGCTTGGTTGGTACTCAAGAAGAACTTGGAATACCCTGATTTCCTACACCTTTCTGTAGGGTCCAGCTATTATTATTAAGACAACAAGCAGAATACAAATCCATCATCCAAGAATCTTAATGTACCCAGAGAAGCTGAATTAAATACAACGGAAGGAAACAATTAAAAGCGACTGGTTTCTGTTTCCAATTGCTCCAAGCCTGATGAATGGTTATTACCTCTCAGACTGAAGAATTCTAACATTGGTCAGGCACTAATCTTGAAACTGGATTGACTTATTTAAACTGAAAATTTAATCTTTTACACAGGGCTTCGAACACATAACTGGCACTTTTAAATTCAGTGTAATTTTATTTCCCAAATGCTTTTAACTACTCCTGTTTTTTTCAAAAAGCTTGGTCACTATAATGAAATCAATCTTGCATTAAGCTCTTATTTCTCAAAGAATTGACGGTAAACAGAACATCAACCTAAAATCTCCAACATAATTTCTTCTTTGTTACTGCTTTTATTAAGTAATCGTCTCTATTAAGAGAATTCTGCTGGAATCTAGTCCAGAATTTTTCTTTAAGCCATTTCAGACCACAAAGTATTAAAGCATTTGAAGGCATACTTTCAGATAAATGAGGAATAAGCCCTTCTAGAAAGAGGTGAACTAGGAGTAATTTATCACTCCTTGTCCATCAATGTTTAATACTTAGCATAGGAGTGAAATAACTTCCAGTATTACAGAGATTTTCTGCAAAAAGCAGTTCTAACAGAGCCAAGCAACAAGCCTTAGTCATAAGGCCGTGGGAGACACTTGCCACCTGGAATGAAAAACACTTAGAAATTTAAGAGTTTTTTTTTTTTTCTTTCTTTTCCTAGAGACAAAGTATAAGCAAGAATGTAACATTTCAAATAATCAAACAAATCAAATTCTATAGCACATCCTACAGCTATGACAAAGAGGGGGAACAAACAATGGCAAAAGAATACCCTGGTGGACCCACAACCAAAAAACATTTCAAGCATGACTGAAGCTCCTTTTAAAATGCCAAGAACAGCAGCAGTCACCTCAAATGAGTATCCCCTTGTGCTCACATAGGAAAAATTAGTAAGAAATTTCTTCCTGAAACTCTGATTCAAATCCCCTCCACTCCCCAAAAATTCTGCAGCTAGGAAAGCTAGAGAAACCATGGTTCCTAACCTACAGTTACAAACTAAGGACAAAGTTTTCTTAATTATCTCTTCAGCAGACATATCCACATGTCTTCCATCTCCCTGAATTATGAATATCCAGTTTGAGCAGAGCAGCATTCTGCATAGCAGCTATTTCTCCAGCCTCTGCACTGCAGAGTGAAGTTCCCACATCTTAACTATCAGCTTGGCTCACAAATGAGTTAGGACATCAGGGAAATAAAACCATGAGTCTATGTCTCTGTTGTATTCGTTAATGAAATAAGTGGCCTGAGAAAGCAAAAGCTTTAATACGATTCTGTAGTGTAATACACTAAATCATTAAAACAAGATTTGAGGCTTAACTTTACAGACCTTGGCAAGCTTTTTGCCATGGCAGAAAATTACTATTAAAACGCTTTTAAGGACATACAAAAAAGAAGAGAGCATCCATAAAAAAATTAGAAAGGTAAATTACCAAACAAGCGCTGCTGTTCAGCATTCTCAAAATTTTCTAGGGTGTATTTTGCCCAGTTTCTCTGTGGTATTAATCAGCATCAGCCTTCCTGCTGTAGGTACAGCAAACAGCATCTGGTCAAGCCTCCTGGTTACCGATCTGCTACTGGAGCCAGACATCAGCCATCTCCTACCTGCCACTGTCACTCAGCAGAACTGCACCGCTGCACACCTGTACGCACAGGCTCACAGCAGCGCGTTGCACCTCGTGCCAGGTGCTGCACAAGGCTTCAGGGAAGCTGTGACAGTATAACCTGAGCGGTGCCTTCTCTTTGAGTTTCATTCATCTCTCTGAGGCAGGGTTGGCTCTTCCACTGGGGACAGTGGTGTCTGTCCCCGCAGAGGGCTCACCCAGAGTTAGAATGCTCATGTTGGAGGAAAGGTAACTGCTCTGTTTTCCAGCTGTACCTTTTGCAGGCACAGCTCATCATTCCCCCATCTGGAACTAAGTCTTTAAAGACGTTCCCTTCCCTTCTTACATGGTGTTACTTACCAGAAACTGTTTCTAATACTAGTATTGGACTCAGCTTGTGACTGGGCTTGAAGTTCCAGACAGCACAAGCCTAATTGCAAATCGTGAGGAAAAGACTGCGATGTGCAAGTCCGTGGTAACTCCCTGATTTTGCTTGCCGAACCTAGGACCATGTCAGACAAACATGACTTTTTTGCAATCAGTGAAAACTGCTATCCAGGCCCCCTTGAATCAGACTGCACCGATTCCCAAATCCTGAATTAAAGCTGAGGCTGTCAGGACTTTTGGCAGTAGGTGAGAACATAGAAGTATTCCTGGAACAGACTCAAGAGCAGTCCCAACCACTGCCTCCGCATTCTTCGTTCTGAGAAGGCAGTAAACAGCAAATATAAGCCATCAAGAGACTTAAATATTGACTGTAAATGTTTCTTTCCGTACCAAGGACATGTTATTTTTCAATTGGGCACAAAAAAAAAGACCATAAAAGGAGATGTCATCCTCAAAAAACAATAATAGCTTCAGACATTAATATCTGAAGCATTTACAGAGATAAAGACAGCTCCGTAATTTGCTCTAAGTTTTGTCACAATTAAGTCTAATTAGTTGACATTTGTCTTGTATCAGAATCCAAAACAAACAGAAACAGGAAGTATATCCTTCCTTAATAATTTTTGGCTAAAGCATCACAGCTTAAACCAGGGAGAGAAGTGCTTTGGCAGCCTGAGTACTCTGATGAATAAACCAGACAGCACCAGGGAAAGCATACAACCCCTGCGTGCTTTCATTATTCAATCATTATTTCAACACTGGATTGCATACACATAGTGCCTTGACCTCCTTCCGTGCTTCTTTAAAGGACAATAGAATACTTTGAGTAGAATATAATCTTGGCGTTTACAAAGACATCTGTATAAAAGAACAGAATACTCAGAATCTGAGGTTTGCATTACTATCCCATGTTTGAACGACAAAATTAACTACAGGATTAATTCTTGGATTGATTCTTGAAGTTTACGAAATTCAGCAATGTAAAACCTTTGACTGCACCCTACAACAATGTATTTTCAGTTTGCTCTAGCCTCATAGGGACACCATCAGTGAGGAAACTGGTACCGTACCTGAACAACAAACCTCCATCTGAAGGCCACCGCGTGCCTGTTCTGACCAGCCAAGGGAAACACGACCACTAACACCTAAAATAAGCTGCCAAATCTCTTGGCCTTGGGTAGAATACAAAGCCTATGTTTTCTTGCATGAGACTGAGGTGAAGAAAGAAAACATGACGCATGTGCATGAGGAAATAGTAAAATAATTGTAAAAAAAATTGATGGATGCGCACAGGGTAGATGATCTTTTTTGATCTACTGATTTTCTGTTACTCCTGTTCTTTCCCCGCTGTAAGGCAGAAATAAGGAACATATTTTAATTGGGCCAAAGAAGGGTATTGTTCAGCTGTCAAGAAATCCTCCCTCTCCGCCCTGCCTATCAGATACTTCTCCACATTTACAGACAGTGCTCTTTCCAAAGCAAATAGAGGACTTTTTTTAAAAATGAAGGTTCCATTTCAAAAACAAAGTATATTTACAACTACAGATACATATCAGCAATGTCACATTACATAGTCTACTAACAGTACTAAAGTCTAAGAACATTGAGTTAGTCCCATTTCAAACATAATTCACCCAAAATACTTCAATTTGATCCCACAGCAAGTCCCTCTAGAAACTCAACCTCATACTCTCCTCTGTAGCCAGTTTCACTTTAAAAGTGACCACGAAACCAAGAGATGCCTGAATCCTAGTAGGGTCCTTAAACATAATAGACAGACTCTTTAATAGTGTTAGTCCACAAACAGTTTTATACCTTCCTGACCAAACAACAGATTTTTAATAAGGGCTCAAATCAAATGTTCACATATCACAATCACTTCAAAAGGTAATTAGCCCATTGTGAGCAAGTGCAGTAGCATCACCAACCTTTGTATCTCACAGAGCATTTAAAATACAAAACTACAAGTTCGGTAAAACTCTAGATTTTTGTTTATTGATTTAAAAAAAAATATTTGATTTTATTTATTTTTAAAAGACCCTTTTCTTAGCAGACAAAAGTTAGGTGGTCTCTCCAGAAAAGGCAGCATTACAATAATTAGAGGACAGGTACTTCAGGGCTACACGACAGATGTCTTTTAGTGCATCTGTAATTAGGAAGCATGGAAAGCTTCAAGAAAACTAAAAACAAAAAAAAATTTGTCTTTTCTTGCAGCTGATTTGGGGCAATTTTTGTGTTAGACTTCTGCAAGTGAATCCCTTCTCAGAATGCTGACAAAAATGGAAAATAAATTGAAATATTGCTGTAGATAAGAACGGGTAAAGGATGTGTGTATCCTGTTTATTGGTCTCCTTCTTAACATGAAACATGCATGCTCACATCCTTTTTTGGACTGTTATGTATTTAAAATGAAAGTAGCTGTGCTTCAGCCAGGGTAAATGCTTTGTAACAGCTGGACAGGATTGTGTTATGCTTTGAAGATATCTGGAATTTATGACAGTTTTATGACACTGCACATATTTTAGAGGAGCCAAGAGGATTCTCCTCTCTCTGGAAAATGTACTACTTGGCTCTGAACTCTGAATCAGTATGGCAGACCCTGAATGAAGCTAACACATGATCAAATTTCAAGTATTTTGTGCTCTGTTCTTCTGAAAACTAAGGAGATTTGGTCCTCCTTTATCTAAGTGCTTTAAAAAAAAAAAAAAATCTTAGGAGACCAACTCTCTTCTTTCACAGCTTAGGTATCCGTTGAGTCCTGAAATAAACGTGCACTAATGTAGTGCACGCAATGCTGCCTTGGCTGAACAGCCTCTAGATGAAGGTTAATACAGAACCTGCCTGCTGCTAGCTCTGCAGTGAGATTCTGCAGATTGTCATTCCCAAAGCAAAGCTTCAAGCAGAAATTCTGTTTCCATACAGCATTCAGACAGCATGTATATTAAAACTAACAATGTAAGAGAAAAAGGCATACGGTTTCTTGTACCCATAACAATTTCTTATTTTCACTGGCTGTTTTAGCCTTTACTTTTTTATTGAGGAACTCCTGAAAAGTATGCCAGGTTTGGAAATGAGGTTAAATATTGTTTCATGACTAAAACTCTTCTATTCATTGATTTCCTTCCAAATTTGCTTGAATAAATCAAAAAAACTGCAAAATGAAGTAATTTATTATAGTTTGTAAATAGAGTTAGGCATTAGTTCATTGCAATGCATTCACAGAGGAGAAAGACTGCTTTGAAAAGTCTGTTATGTGGAATTACGTACTTGTCAGAAGTAGAAAGTATAGTTTGACAAATGCCTGTGAATGTGTATCAAGAGTTTCAAATAAAATCCTTCCACAATAATGGGCTGAAATGAGAACTTCACAACACCATGGTCTTTGAATTATTTAGCATTCACAAAATTTCAAACTTCTAAAAGACATACTTAACACTTTTAATCAAAAGCTTGAAAGTAAGTTCCAGGGGGGACAGGAGAGCAGAAGTAATTCTTTATTTGAGCAGACAAACAATACTGGTTGCTGTAAGCAATTAAGTAGTACTGCATTCTCCACAAGTATCTTATGGATTCTGGAAACCTGTCTATGAAACAGTACAGACCTTGGTTGTGATTTTTTTTTTTCCCATTTCGTATTTTAATGAAATGGAAAAAAATGCAGCTCAAGAGCTACAGCTGGCCTTCACAGAGAATCACATTTAGTCATATGCTGCTGCTTATTAATAAGACTAAGTCAACATCATACTACCTTGTTTTTCAAATTTTAAGCAACTGACAGTTCACCCATAACTCTGTACATTTAAAACTTTTTTTTTTTTAATTAAATTTATATCTGGTTATTTGTCTGATTAACATTTATTGTTTATTCAGCTATTTTCCAATACCCAGTGCATAAAAAATACAACACCAGGAACGAGAGGTAAAACTCAGCAGCAGCAAACATGGTGCTACATTAGAAATGTGGCTTAAATTCCATGTGCATAGTCCCATCTCCATTGCTGAAATACCTACAGCTGAAATAATTTATCATCAATATTTTAAATACATGTATGCATAGAAAACTACTCCTGTGAGAGTCTCCAGATGAGACAGAGAAAACAAAACCGAAGTGTCTGTAGTCAGCAACTAAAAGATGCGAACACATCTTTCCTTGGTGGCAAAGACATACTCCACAAAGACTGGCTTTCAGAGTTCAGTCTTACTTGCACATTAGTAGTCTAACTTATTAGATTGGCATTAGAAACAAACTGAAATAATATTAATAGGGCAAATGGACAAAAAAACAGGGACATTTATGACTTCTCTATTCTATCTGGCTAATGTGGCAGCTGGCTGGTAGCCAGCTTGCAGGTAGCTCTGAAAAGCATGGACTGGCTCTTGCCCAGACAGCAAGCCAACCAAAAGCAAACAGTGGTATAGAAGAATGGTAGAAGTTACACCGATGGGAAATACTGGGGACAGAAGGGATTGCCACAGAGTACAGGACACTAGGAGGAGCTGGAGCTGTGAAAAGGTACCCTGGCAATATTGGGGAGAGGAAAGAGGAGGAGAGCTACAGCTCCTGAAGGAGAACTGAACGAGGAAGGGAGACATTCATTACACTGATGCTTGCTTACTGCATGTCACTTTTGAATCCACATCTTTTTACTACAAAAAGAAAACTCAGCAAAGCTTCTATTTCCAATAAAAGGTCCTTATCTGATATTGACAATGTTTTTGAGAGGTCAAAACCTGGATAAGCACTATTCACAATGAATACAATGTTAGATACATTCTTAACATCAGAACACCACCTACGTGGTGTTCGACCAGAATTCAAATTCAGGGGATGCTGAAAATAATTAAATTCTATACAACAGAGAAATGAAAAATGAGTGTGCTTAAAGCAGAAGGTATTCTCCAAAAACTACCTTCCTATAACCTCTTGATATTATCCCACTCCTCCAAAAGAAGGCATGCATTGATTCTACAGATGCTACATGCTATGGTTTCCAGCAGCAACACAATCAGAGAACCTTATCACAGTTGCTAAAGCAAGTACAGCAAGTGTCAAAATCTATTCTTCTGCTAGTGTCTATAAAACTCCAGACGAGCAATTCTAAGTAGCAACCTATATAAACAAAAGAATGCTCTTGTACGTGCACAGACCTAGAGAATGAAAAATTTGGCATACTTTCTGTTACTTTTTTGAACCAGGTAAGGAAGCTGTCAGATTTATATTACAAGGCACTATGAGAAAATATTTTTGCGTTTAGTTTTACAGGATTTATAAAGAAATATAACATCCTGCTTTTCTTAAAATAAGGAGAAAGGCTCTTTCCACAAAGCTGCTTACTCTCAGAAATAGCACAGTTTAGCACTAGACGTGCCACAGGAAGAGGGGGGAGGGATTATACCACAGCCTCTCCATTGTACTGAAGGATGACTTTTCCTATGGATGGGCGATCATCCTGTTATGCGGCTCTGAACTTCCTCCTGCATTGTGAGTCTCAAGTCATGGAAAGAGTAAAGTTCTTAAACTGAGGATTGTGTTGAGAATTCCAAACACTTTCAATACAAGTTAACCAAACAAATACATCATGGCCAGACTACTAACATCCTGGTTTAGTGTGCTGAAGCCACTGTTCTTTTGAAAAAATAATGTAATCAGGAGAACTATGGATAGTTATCTTGTTACTTCTTTCAGGTTCTGATATCATTTGGATCAACTGAAAAAAAAAATCTGGAACTGCACTAGCAAGCCAGGTACAAAATGCAAGACAATGCAACCTTCACTAAACAAACTGTCCCTAAATAGAGACTAAGTGGGAGCACACTGAAAGATCCAAATACAACTATACTAGTTACCTATCAAAAAACCCCCCTCTAAAATCCAAGAAATGTTACTATACCTGCGTTTGGGAGACATTAATTTTAAACTGAAATTGCTAACGTTACAGTTACAGAAGTGCAATCTGTAAAAGGCTGTTCTAAAGTGCCTCAGTAGGAGGTCAGCTGCCTCCTTAAGAAAAAAAACATTAACAGCATGGAGAGAAGTGACTAAGGAGCTATTAATGTTAGGTTAGGACTCGTAGCATGTGTTCCAAGAAGAGAGTACAGTACATACCAGTGCCATTGCAATCTATGCAGTCAACTGTGGAGCAGCCTGGCTTATGCCACTGGCAGATTCTAATTTGTTGCAGCTACAAGTATGCTGTGTTAAAACAGCTCTACAGTTACCTGATATCCTTCTGTTTTTTTCTGGCACCACTTCAGCAAGGCATTTCTCTTGGATCCTCCATATTCTCTTGCTAGGGCAGACAAAGGATCTTTCCTTTCTTCCCTAGGAATGAGGGAGAAGTGAAACTTATAACTACCTACATATCTTTTACACAGACATATATATTGCAAAAGCACAAAGTATTTTCACAGTGAAGGTATTAAGGTGCAGCATTACTGAGTGAAAAATGGAACACACAAATATCTGCAGACTTGAGACCTACTTTGGTCAAATTCTTTCACTAGCAAATCATGTGGGTTTTCTTTCCCTTAAACTTTTTCTAGGTATTTCAATCTCAACGGTATTTCTTCCTAACAATTTAGAAAATTAAACTCACAACACGGTAAGTTCCAGCCTGACTCATTAAGCTAACTCAAGTGACTTTATTTTGTATTTAGAAAGAGAATAAACTGATGCTATCTCTTCTGCATCTCATGGCTGATTACAAATGTCACCTTGAAACAACAAGTTTGCTTATTAGCCACACGTCATTATTAACAGAACATTTGCCTGAGATCCGGTGTTCTCCAAAAGGAAGGAGGAGAACTGCTACGTAGATCTGCTGTTTGATACACTGGCACAACAATGATTCACTCTTTTTGAAACACCAATGTTCAATTCCCAATAAAAGCTATCAATTAATTTCACCTCCAGTATGTCAAACTATCTTAAGTCATCTTTCTTTAAGGGAAGACTGGGGAAGGGAAGAATGATCACATCCAGGCTGGCCAGTTTCTTCCACTTGAGCCTTAAATTACAAATATCTCTTTACCAGGCTTCAGAAATGACTTTTCTCAGCTTGATGAAGGGTGAACTCCAATCCATCATCCAGATCATTAATAAAGATGGCAAACAGAAGTGGACCTAGTACAGTACAGATCCCTGAGGTACATCAACAGTAACTGGCCCCCAGCCAGACTCTATGCCTGTGACTGCCACTCCAGGCCTGGCCCTTCAATCGTTTTTTAACCCACCTGAACCGCTCACCTACCCACACATCAACAGCTTGTCTGTGAGGACCCTATGGGGGACGACAGTGTCAAAGGCCTTACTGAAGTTCTGCTTCAAGGAACCCCTTAAAGGAGGTCAGCAAAGGTCACTGAAACAAATAACGATGGGGCTGCACTACGAGAACATCAGCACAGAGGTTTGGGACAACCTATTAGAATCCAGATGTAAAGCTCCCACTCTTTTACACTAAACCATACTGCTTAGCCACCAGGGAGCTGTACAGCCTGTTCCCAAATTCCAGTAAGCGCACATGGTTTATGTCAAGTTCTCACTTGATACAAACACTGCTGAAGGAAATAAATTAGTGTAAGTTGAATGGAGACAATGAGAAATAGTATGACATATAAATCTTACAAGTTAGTATATTAGGTTAACTGAATCTCAAACCAAAATGAGCCAGCGAAGTTTCAGCTAGAACAGGGAACAGTAAACTGCAAATATTTGTTTTAGTGAACTATAGCAATAGGTGTTTATTTTACCACAACACACATAAAAAGGAATAAAAAAATCTCAGTCACAAAAACACAAGACCATCAGCAGCATTCTAAAGAGCATTCCAGGGAGCCCACTCCTCACTGCGTACCCACTGCTGCAGGCTGCACTGCTGCTCTCAGTGGAGGGCTTGGCCTTTCAGTCAGTGCTTGGGCAGCATGGTATTGTAGTTATAGCTACAATTACACCATGAAATGCCACATTATTTGCTACAATCTGCAAGGTGCCATCAACACAATTTTATGCTGCCAGTTCAAAGCTCATATACAGATCTTTTAGTCTTTGATTTCTGGATTAACTTGGTCTAAATTTAGGTGCTCACACACACAATATCCATTGCTGCTGGTAAAGTAACCACAGATTCAAACTCAGCTTACTTTCTGCACAGTGAAAGGAAAGTGGCAGTGAGAGGTGTTTCAACTGATTTCAGGAAAACAACATTTTCAGTATCACCCACAGCTGTAAATAACTTCACAGTTTTATTAAATACTGTAATGTCTCAGAACACTAAGGATTTTGTGCTTCTGCTGTACAAAAACTGCCAGTTCTGTGTTAAATAGTCCTGGAAAAGTCATTTAACCTTAGTCTGCAAGTTTCCCTATCTAAGAGGCAGGGCTAAGAACATACTTCACTTGCATAACATGAGGCTTAAATACTTTGAAGTCCTTTAACTGATAACATTGATAAATTTAAACCTTTTCCTATCTGTCAAGACTTCAAGACTTCTCTTTTTATCATAGTAATGAAAGAGGGGTGCCTGGCCAGTGTTACTTGGACTTGCATTACGATTTCATGTGCAGTACAAATAACCCAGGCCCATTCACTCTTGACTACTCGGAAGACTTCACAGTGTCTGCAATTCAGTCCTAGTCATGCTGCTTTTTGTCTTCAGCTGTGATTACTGAAGTGTTCTCCCTGGGACCAAGCCACTCTGAAACTTTGTACAATACGCTGCAGCTCATTTCTTGTATTTGGCTTTTTGGTATTTTGAGCAGGTAAGATGCTCTTATTTCATGACATGATTTAGTTTGGTTTTCTAGTACAGCATACAGTTTTGGTATTGACCATATAAGCTCTAAAAAGTATAGTGGGTTGCAGGAGACACTTTCTGGAGCTCTCAAAGATTATTGAGGATCGCTGTTGTATGAGTGGTGGTAAAATCCGCAGCCTTCGTGCCAACATTATGTCCTAGATACATGCAGACAGATAGCTATGAAATTAACACCTTTTAGTAAATCACAGAAAAGGGCTTTTACCTTATTCGACTTCTGGTTGTAGGGGTTACTGATGCTGTAGGGGAAGATGAGAGTGACAGCTGTGGTGACGTGGTTCCCATTGCCATGAGAGACGCTGGAGATGCTCCATCAGGCGCACCGATATCCCGTTTGATTTCTTCACTACTTCTTCGAGACACTGCGGTGAAAAATGTCCATATACTTACAACTTGCAAACAGAAAACCTTCTGAACTCATTCCTACTCTCTAACACGCATTAGGTCGAAACCGCAGATGGACATCCATATACAGTATTAGGCTTCAGCATTCTCTTTGTATTTCCCACTTGAGAAGTATCAGGGATTCAGGATGCAGAGTACATATCTCATCTCATCTGTATCTCAGAGCAAAGAAAATTTGATGAATGCATTTAATGACATATCATTACTTCCAGTGGAAGGACTTCAGGAAGGAAAAGGAATTTTAACACCAAACAATTTATTTTTTCTCCAGCCCATGTAGTTATATAGCTAAGCTTCAGGTAGTTAACAAAAAAAAAAAATCATTTAGATAACAGCTGCTTTACTTCCACCTAATTTTAATCAAGAATTGACAACTGTGCTCTGGACATTAATTAAATATCAACAGGCAAATTGAAGATTGACCTAAGACCAATTAACCACATTCAACAGAGAAAAATGTGCTTCATTTTATAAAAGTACAACACATTTTTCTTTCAAAAAACAAAAACTATCAAGCACTGTGTTCTGTAGAACTGTCATGTTTTCTCTGCATGGAAGACATCGCAGTCAACAGTATGCTTGCCTTTTATATCTACATAGTCACCACTGTTTGCATTTCTGCAAATCAAATGTATAATTCTCCATATATGTCAGAGACATTTTCTAATGACTTAAGGCAAATACATTAGTGTATAAATACCAGACACAAGAAGTCTATAAAAAACACAATTCTTTTCCTGAAACAGTTTACTCAAATATGGATATGGGTGGGTCTTTTTTTTTTTTTNTTTTTCCTCCTGTCTTCCCCATTCCCCCACCTTATTCCACTATTTGTGTGATCAATCTTAAAGATTTGTCTGTAGAAACCTCTCCGCATACCGAGCTGTAATCTTGATGGTAAACTAATGCTCTTCATAAATTTACATTTATCAACTCTGGATTTTTTTTTTTAAATCTAAAGTCAACAGCAAAATGCAAAAACCACTGAGAGAAATATTGAAAAATATTCGTAGGTTTTGCCAGTCACCAAATGGACTGTTTTAAAATTACTTACTGCAAACATTCTTTGTCCTCCTACAGCATGGGTGTAAGTTTTGCTAGGTAACACCGAAAAATATTTACATGCATTAGGTAATGTATAAATATGCATTTCTTATCTAAAAAGAACAATTCTCATCTGATTTTTAAAAAGAGATCTTCTTCAACCGTGGAAAATAATTCCTCTCACAGACAAAACTGGAAAAGCTCAACTGGAGAAGAACAACATGCTTCTCTGTCTCCCTGCCTCTCTTTTAAAAAGAAAATCTACATTCAAGCAACAAAACATAACAGCCAGGTACAGTTCCCTGCAACATGTACTTTCACACCAAAATTATTTTTAATACAAGGAAAGATGACATAGAAGCCATCTGTTACATGTGTGATTCATACTCAAGCATATGGTATCTTGGTGCAAATCTGTATATGCAACAATAAGGACACCAGAAAATCAATTAAAAAATCTGTTTGGTTTCACTTGATGCAGTAAATTGAATATTATTTTTTAACCATTGGACTTATTTTCCAGTGTTCAAGGTTTCTGTTATATGAGAAAAGAAATTTAAGTTATTCCAAAAATCCAGTCTTTGGACAGGACCTTAATGGTCTGAAGACAAAAGGTCTCTTAAAGAAGTAAAACAGATCTCTAAGTACAGCACCGACTTCCTAACCTTATTAGTCATCTAGAAAATGAGATACTACCTGAAATAGATTTGGCACTTTCCATTGCAGGTACTCTTGGCAAAGATGCTGGTCTGCTGGTAGAGGATGTTCTCAACAAATGCTCTGGACAAAGAAAATGAAGACAGCACACCATTAACAAATATTCCAGCTAAATGTAAGACATCAGGTATGCCTCGTTAATACCGCCTACCAGTGCCTGAGTTTGGCTGTTTTAGTGAGAGCAACAGATTTTTATCTACATGAAAGAAAAGGCCTAAAATTTGCTCATTATCAATAAAGCTGGTCTATTGTAAATGAATGGTTAAACCAGAAGGCAAAGCAAGGATTCCCCAATCAGCACAATGCCAAAAATGTTTGATATGTCATTCAAAATGTGGATTGGCAAAGCAGATCATTCTGCCCCTTTGTGAAGTCATTTTTTGTTGTTGTTTTTGTCCCTTTGGGTGATTCTGTGTTTGTTTTTTAAACAAAAACTTGCCTTCTTGTCTCCCCAAGCGGTGGGTTCAAAAAGGTGCCTTTACAGATCGGGTCTGCCTACTGCCAATGCGTGAAATCAAACTGCAACAAAATGAACTATGTAGCATTTAATCAAAACTATCTTTTCTCAGCTACCCTTTCAAACAGACTTCTTCAAATAAAGCCTTTAAACTGTTTGTAAAAGGTTTACATACTCCTGTTGCTGTAGAAATACTTACAGTATTTCTCAAATACTGCAATTTGAGTTGAAAAAATACTAAAAAGCTGAATGAGGATTCAAAATAAAAAGTTAAACACATTTCACTAGTTGAAAACATGACTTAAAAAATGTACACTGCTAATGATGATACTTTGAAAATATATATAGTTGTCAACAGGAATTCCGTCTGGCACATTCTCTATTGGAACGCAGTCCTGCTCCTGTGTTGACTGTAATGAAAACACAAGAACCACGTAAAGCATACCACTGACTTTGTGTTTAAGCTTATGTCTGCTCATGAACTCTGTAACAATTAAAGAATCCTAAACTATCTTCTTGGAAAGGCATTTCAATATTCCTAAAAATATCTAAGTTTCTAAAATTAAAACTCCAGCTGCACTGAACAAAAACTCAATATGCATTGAACAAAAGCAAGAAGGAAATCTGGCATATACGGACTATTACGAAATGCTAGACACACAAAAAAGCACCCTCTATAAAGCATCAGACCACAAGAATACCGAATTGAGAGGAAATATTCGGTCTGGAGTCATATGGGTATTATCTTGAGAAACATCTACAAAAAAAAAACCCTAAACCAGGCATAAATCAGAGAGCTACGCCCAACACATGATAGCCATTCATTCTCACAGGAAGAGCACATTGTGAACTGTGTTTTGAGAGACAAAAAAAAGTTCACAGAACAGGGAAATATTGGAAAACAGATAAATCAACACTCAATTCCATTCAATTTTTCATCCAACTCCTGAAGATTCAATACTTAGTAAGTTTATATTTTGCTGTTCAAGTGCAATATAATGCCAACTATCATCCCAGATTCTGTTTGAAAGAAAGAAAAAAAAAACACAATGTGGCCCCAGAGGTGAAAACCGGAGCACAACCTCGTCGTGATTTTGCATATGATTGCAGTTTATGCACACATTAAAAACAGATTAATGCCTAGTCAGGATACAAACATGGTTTTGTTCAAGATTCATTACGTGTGATGAAACAAGTAACAAAAACTTTTGTTTCTTATTTCATATTTAAAATTATTTAATAAAGTCAAAATATTTTGATTTAACGGTACTTTACATGATAATGCTTTGGATACTAAACAATGTAAGATACAAAAAAGTTGCATTGCTGAAAAAGTTTCAGTTAACTTGGATGACTACCTTGAACTGGGATTTCAGCATAGCTTGGTCTTTTGTCCGTCAGTGTAGCAAGGGGTTTGGAAGCGGAGATTGGTCCACTTATAGAATGCCTCTGAAACAGAAACATACCTGTGTCAAACACGACTTGATATACACAAACCAAGTAGAACAGAATGAAACATAGCAAACACAACTTCTAAATATGCTTTCCAGAGGAGGAAAAAATAAAGTACCCTTCATTTGTCCACATCGTTGGTAGAAATTTGTTCATTTTTTTCCACAGTATGATATAGCTGGGGACTGTTCAATGAAAGCTTTCACTCATTCTGAATGACAAGCATCATCCCACTTGACTTGAAACTACTGGTAGAAAAGCTGTACAAGCCATCTTTTCAACATTTTCTGTTCAAATTTTATGTAAATATTTAGCAATGCATGGCTTCTAGCAGCTTGAAGTGCAAGTGTATGATCACAGATGTATCTTGTGGACAAATAAATAACCCTGGATAATACTGAAATAAGCTTTTCAGGATCACACAAATGAATGGTACGACTCAATACTTACCCCTACACTTCCTGAAACTTACACACTATTGCTAAAGACTTGGAGAAGGTTGTCCACAGTTGTTTTGTTGGGATTTTTTTGATTGTTTTTGTTTTTTTTGTGTGTGTGTGCTTTTTTTTTTTTCCCAAAGATTCATTTCAGAGCCTTTCGCAAGCTACAGTGTATTCTTTATTCACCCTGTTCTATCAGATTCCTTTATTTAATCACAGTAAGTCCAGCAATGTGTTTATCCTGAAAACTTTCAGCTTTAACCTTTCAGAGAAGGATGAATGAGCCTTATCTTCACAAGATAATAAAGCTCAGATGTTTCTCACCAAATCATGCAGTCAAGACAGACAAATCCAAAATCGTGATAAAAAAGTTCACAGTCTATTCTTTGCAGCATCCTGTAGCACAGGCAGGATTACAGGGCTACTTACTTATCATTTAGAGTCAAACTAGAATTATGCTTTTGTGCTAGAAATCAAATGGAGAAAACAGTTGTCAACATCTAAGAATCCAACTCCAAAATACAGCATGAAGAATTTAATCACGTTACATATCAAAACTCCTGCATGTTCACTACAAAGATTATTCCTCTAAATGTGTAAATGAAAGCGATGCTATGCACCAGCCCTGCAGCACTCCCTGCAACAGCTTTCCATGAGAATTGGTCTTTCATTACCATTACACAGGCTTTCATTACCGTTATAGATCATTTCACCTCCTTAGCTTTTTTTTTTTTTT
This sequence comes from Alectura lathami, assembly GCA_013399715.1. Taxonomy (NCBI): domain Eukaryota; kingdom Metazoa; phylum Chordata; class Aves; order Galliformes; family Megapodiidae; genus Alectura; species Alectura lathami. Next base: position 27,955 of record VXAV01009876.1, on the reverse strand, counting down.
TTTTTTAATTTTTTTAAAATAAAGCACTGTATCGGAGTGGGAGTGTTTCTGTTTTCAATGAATAAAGAAAGATAACAACTACGACAGCAAGTTAATGAGATTAAAAGGAAAACATTTTGTCACTTGGGCTGGCTTTAGGATTGTCACTACAAAGGCAGTGCAGTACACAGCCCTGGCCAGGACACACAGGTAGTCGCAGGGCAGGCACGCTGCTGATCACCACATAGCTTTATCACTTCCTCAGCTTCCGGGTATCACTAAAAAACAAACATCCTGTACGGATATTGTCAGAAAACGACCACAGTACCCAACTGATAACTTGCTATATAATCGGTCTTGTCTCCTTGTCATAAAGCAGGTTGTTTGTTTTTCTGCTTTTTGCTCCTGTTGACACTGCAGACTGGGCTTGACTTCACTGCTGCTAGTTCCTTATTAAATGTC
>VXAV01009876.1:0-25576 GCA_013399715.1 Alectura lathami | reverse complement strand
TCTCAGATAAAGCTGCCTAAATAAGGGGAAACACACTTTTGTTAGACCTACTATTTTTGTAGCTACTTACTTGTAGCATCACTTTATTATTATGTCCCCACAAAGGCAGTTAATATTTGTATATTACTGCTTGTAGTTTTACAAAGAAGCATTAAATGCCTTTATAAAATACCTACCTGCATGGGGGATACAGCAGCAGCTGGGGGCGTTTTCATGGGACTTGGACTTAGGGGAGTGCGAGGAATTGTGGCAGCAGCAGGGCTTGGAACTAGTAGAAACACAGAAAGGAAGCCATCAGGAGCATTGCACCATTTTCCAATGGACAAGGAGACTGACTGGCTGCATACAGCAAACTCTCTCCCTGAATCTTATGTTCCTAGTTTTACCAGATCACATCTTCAAAAATTTCAATTAGCAGCTGCCTGCAAAACCATTTAGAAGTATGCCTACGCGTTCACTCCTCCGTAGTTACATTCACTTTCTGTCTTGAGTATCTCATCCACAGTCAGAACATTTTAAGTTTACTGAGAGGTGGACGAGGCTACGGTGCAGGATACTATTACCCTGGCAGATGTAAATGATAGCATTACTGGTCCTCTGATCTCTGGATAATTAAAGAGATGGTAGCAGGCCCTGGGCCTGCCAGGAAGACAAGATACACCCTGTGACCTGCTTCTCCTTTCTAGTTTTCAACCCAAGTCAAAGGTACTACATATCCCATAGCTAATGCAGGCCTGCTGCTGTGTAGGACAGTTTCTGAAATTTTGAATTAAACAAGTACCAGGTTTAGAAATGTATGAAAAGCAACAAATGCTGAGCTGGTGCATCAGTCATCTGATTCCTTAACAGCATGATTAGGCACGAATGCTGAAGATGGATACCAGCTTAAAATAAAAGGTGAAAAAGAAGGTAAGAAGGGATGTGTTGTTTTACCAAACTAATTCTGGCAGGAGAACAACTTATTCAAGAACAGATTAAAAAACCTTCTAAGTTAACTCTATAAAAGTTAAGAACCGTAAATACCTATGAAAAAAAGAGAACACACATGGAAATACAACCATTTACAGAATCAACAAATATTACAAAGATGCTTCTATTTCAAGCAGTCAAGGTCAAAAGGCTTGGAAAAGTAAATATTTTAATCCATATAACATCTCATGTGTAGTCAAACCTAAAACCTAACTGTTTTCCATATCAGGATAATTACTTGGATTCCTTATTATGCCTATCTGTAGAGCAGGACAACCGCACCTTTCTTCACGATCATAAAATTACAGAAAAGTCCATTGTCTCAACAGTGAGATACCGTTCATTTTAGAAAATATTTTTTATTTCTGCTGATAGTGAAACTGGTTGGACATTGTTTTTAATTTTCCTTAGCACTGACTACAAGAACATAAGTTATTAAAAGCAACAAACTCAGCTCCAGCTATTACATAGCTTTTAGAACGCTTAATTCGGCACAGTAAGTTCACAACTTAATAGGAAGGCTGAAGACAGCTGTGCTTCCAGCTACAATTATGTGATGCGTGTTTATGTATTTCTAATACATGGGAGCAGTGAATCAAAGTGTCTAGCATATGAATCACTGGCAACGTGACAGTGAAGAAAAAATAAAGACAAAAAACGCTTGCCCTTAACCACTGTGAACAACCTGTTTTGCAATCTAGTTTAGGCTGATTTGTTTCAGTTATCAGTTATTAATCATGATGGCACGATAAAAGAACTTACCTATGAATTAGCTAAGCCACTATAACTGTTCACGTCAACACATCCAAAATCATAACTTGGTACAGACACTACATAGTTGCAAAGAGTTACCTTGGGAGGCACTGTCAAATGACTTGATGAGCGTTTTCACAGTAGGAGTTGGCTCTGAGGAGGTGGACGATCTGCGACTCAGGCCCATTCCCTGTCTCAGAGCTGCCAAATCTCTCTCTACAGCATTCATGTAATTGTACACTCGACCACGTTCCTCCTCCTGCCTGAAATCAATATGCAGCCTGTTTAAGGCATTTAAAACCTTCTTAACATGCAAAGTGTTAAAACAACAACACTAATTTGAAGTCAAATTAAAATCTATGGTCAAAAAAAAATTAGTTGTTAATCTACTTCTCTTTCCACTGTAATTTAGGAATAGATTATCATCCTAAATTGTCAGTGTAAGTTCTTAGTATCAGTCAGCAAGAGAAATTAAGCACCAGGCAAAATGTCAATCAAATCAATACTCTATTTGAGGCTTAATTTCTGTTCCTCTCTCTCAAATACACACACTTGCACACATGTATGGAAAATTTAAGACTCAAAAATTGCACCATTTCACATGAAAGTAATCATCTCAGAGAAAAGCTAACACTGCTTGTTTTTCATACTGAGGGAAGATAAATCAAGTCCAGACATTATTTGGGAAAAATCCTCCATTACAACCTGGCTTTACCAAAGCACCAAACTAAAAATTCTTTGAGAAAAAATATATCAAACTGAAACATTTTTCCTTTGTTCACCTATTTTGACTCCTGAAAGCCTGCATAAAGCAGCTTCTTTAGTGAAAGAATTTACAACTTCCAGAGCCTCAATAACAGAGACTGGATATTCAGAATCATTATCCCCCACAAGAGACAATAACCCCGTTGTCTTTTGCATACTTGCGTGACTTTATTTCCTCCAGCTCTTTAGTGAGCTTCTCATTTTTTTCCTGAGCTTCATGCAATCTTCGCTTAAGGTCTCCTATCTCTTCCTGGGCCTCAGACTTGATGTCATTTGCTATAACCACCGCAGTCTGTAGATCAGCTTGGAACTGACGCCATTCTGCTGACTCCTCCTGTAAGTAAATAAAACTTCAAATTGAAAGCAGCAGCAAGAATTCTGAAGTTATCTATATTATTCATATTTTCCCTATGTTGTTAAAGCAAATAATTTACAGGAGTCATAAAAGCCCTCATACCTGTCATTACGCATAACCTAACTCACATTGCACAAGTTTTGCTAGAAACAGCCTCAAATGTCATGAATTTCTTTTCTAGAAATGGAGACAATGTTCATAGTGGAGATTACATATGTATTAAACCATGTACCAGCAGACAAAGGAACATTTTCTCCCAAGCCCAACACCACATTTCTGTGACACTGAGAATTTTTCAGAACTAGTCTTTAGTCCCTGTAGGTTAGTAAATATATTCCCCTATGATGCCTTTCTCTCAGAAATAATTTTAACAACTTTACAACTAATCATACTACTCTTTCACAATTTCACATGCAGGCCTTATGACATTCAAATTTACAATTTATTGAGGTTTAATGTTTTTAACCTACCCGGAGTCTTCTGTGAAGATTCTTTATCTCTCTTTCCATGTCATGCTTTTGGTCCTGAAGTTTTTTAACTGTATCTGAAAGGAAAGTAAAATTCCCTGTAAGACCTTAGTCAGGGGTCTGTCTACTTGAGAAATAGTAACTGAAACAACTTGTGTTTCCAAAAACTTACTCACAGAACACTCTTGTATAACAAAAAGCTACCTGGAGAAAAACAGTACAATCAGAAGTAATTTGACAGAAAAACTCAGTAAGTACATACTGCGATGTGACTGGTGGGGGAACAGCATAAGCTAACTCATCTCCTTTACAAATCCCAACCTCTCCTCTACATGTCACAAATATGAAGACCACAAAGCAGTAATAAAGAGCAAACAGAAACAGTATGTACAAGGCAGGTAAATTAATGCAGAAGGATCCTAAAGACATGGATGTCTTCAGGCATAAGCTGCAGCTACATTAAGCCTTTTGATCCACAATTTACTTCTCTGCCACAAGCAGCTGATTTAACACTCACTGCTGTGCCTTCAACAAGGATAAAATTCCACTCGTCCTCAATAATCTTATATTCTTGTCTACCAAGCTAATATTTGAAGCTGAAACAAGCTACATTTGCAGCAAAGGGACAGTCAGTGAGATCGTGTTATGAACGAGATGGCTCCTTAAATCTGTCAGCAGCTATACAAAAGGGTATGTAGCTTGATCACCACCTACTCCTAATGCGGCGTCTGACAGGCTGGCTACTGCAATTATTATTCATTTGTTTCTTTATTCAATACACAAGGACAGTGTGATTGATTACTCCATTCTTATAACTAAGCAACTAATGAAGAAGAACACAGCATAAATTTCTAATTAGCATGTCCCTCCACTGATCCTTGGGTTGGAGGATGGTTCACTGCTACAACATTGTGTATTTCCAAATGGTTAAAATGATTGGCCAAACGTTTTTTGTTCATTGCCCCAAGATCTGCTGGAAACAAGAATTTTCACAGTATTAGCAATGACCTTTTCACAAAGAGACTGAAGGTGCCTAAAACATACATTCATACAGACAAATTGATACAGTAAGGTTTTGGGGGGTCTCATTTTCCAAGATGAAACTCTTTCCAGTACTCTCCAGGTCTCAGGAAAAGCGCTGAATCCAGGGTTTATTCCAAGTCATTGTCCTGCAATATCTTCCCAAGTAAGCCTATAACTTCAGTACTCGTCATCTTCTGTCAAAGAGCCTTTCCTAACAGTAAGGATGAAGCTGTGGCAGACTACATGGAAGACAGTAAGCATTTCAAGATGTTCACATCAAATGCAACAATGACCAAGAATAGATTTCAGCTGATTTATGCTGATTGTACATTCAAGAGCCTCAACTGCGCTCAGAAGAACATTTCCATTTTTCAACCATGGAATTCCTTCTAGTTTCTCCATCAGAAGAAATTTTTGAGCTTTGTCTCAATAGCCCCAACTTCGGAGGCTTTAAATGCCACAGTTGATTTCTTTACAAGAACAATATAAACCTCAGCTGCTGAAAACATGATAACCTCTCAGGCACACAAAAGTTGAAACACTAAAATTACATATTTCCCTATGCTTCCTTCTTACGTGACTGCACAATTTAAGATGCATCCAATTGATCTTTAAGCTTAAGATGAGGCTAACAGAGCGGGCTGCTCAGATCACATGCTGCCGTGATATTCTGGCAAAGTTCTCCCATTTTTAGCTTGTGTCTGTACATGCAACTTGATTGAGATAAAGCCAGCACTGGGATGGCAGCTTTAGGTCAAAGTTACAAAAGTTGCTCCCCCTCCCCCCCATTTTCAAATTTAAACACATGCTAAAACCAAAACACCAAAAACCACCAACATGACACTGCAAATGAACTAACTTTCAGCAGTGACAGCAAGTCAACACGCCCTGAAGAGCTTCCAGTAGCACTTTGAAACGAAATCTAGTGGATGACCATTTTCTTTTCCACAGGGAGTTCAAGTTATGTTTTCAAAAATAGAATTTCTTCTGCTACTAAAAGCAAGCTGTAGTCCATCTAAAAATAACCACAAACCAGAAACTATAAATGCATCCAGAGTTAAAGCCATTGTTTTGAGCTTCTGTGAGATATGAAACGCACCATTAAGTTTTAGTATATTCATGCTTTGAAGTAAAACACAATGGTCTGAATATTCTGCAGTTACCATACACAATGCAAAGCACTTTACAGCAGTTGTTGGAAACCGCCACCCTGCCCCCCACCCCCATCCATCGAAGTGATTAAAAAAACAGAACTGAAAAGAACTACCAATTAGCAACTGCAGGAACTTGAAACTAGCAAGAAATCAAGACTGAGATATCAACAATGAGGCACAGTATTTCCCCTCCGACAGCCTGAACTCCATCCTTCACGTTGAACCACCATCACAGGCCGAACAGTCAAGTAGTCAAGACAGGCGGGGAGGGAGGCAGCAGCCTCTGCACAGCTGCAGAGGGGCATCCTTCCCTTCCGCATCCTCACAGCCTCCTCGATTCTTCTCTAACACAGACAAACAGTTACAAACTAACATTCAGCTGATACTAAAAATTTAGTTTCATAGCTGCTGTCAAGATCCTTGTCAAAATGAGATTAAAATCTAATTCTGCCAGTCCTACAAAAGAACTGGACATACACTGAACATCACACACATCAAACCTTTTGCTCACCTACGCTTGTCCAAAAATGTACTGACTGAAATATTCATGGATAAAGAGAACTGATACGTTTAACGCACACACCCTGCAGTAAGCGAGCACGTAATAATATTTTCAGGCATCAGGACACCTGACAAGTTAACCTACAAACATCAGTTCTCGGCAAATCATGCTACAAAATCCTCTGCAACAATTCATTTGTTAACTGCTTGGAAGAATAGAAGGTTTCCTTTTTCCCTCCTTATCAAAGATGACGAATGTGCCTGTCCGGCTCCCTGACTACAGAAAGTTGTCCCAGGTCTCACATGAAAACCGGAGCACTCACGCCATCTAGCGCAACAGCCGGCCCTCCCCGCCTGGCCGCCAGGGCAGCGCCTACACCCGCCCGATACAGGCTGCTCCAGCCCAGCGACAGCACGAAACACGCCATTGTGTTCAGCATTCTTTTTCAGGTTCAATCCAGAATCAACAAGCTTAAAACTCCTTATCCCACCAGTAACAATTCAGGTGCCTCGGACTGCAGGCCCTGTCACATCTGGGCTGACAGCAAGCCATCCTGCAAGCTTTTAATGAACGCAATTTAAATTCTGCTGTCCTTACCCAAGAGATATCACTCCGCAGGCACTCCTGAGAGCTAAAAGTTGAGAACTTAGTGTTCCAGTTACTGTGAAACATGTATTATATGTTCCTTGGATACAGTAACTTGCCGTTAGCCAAGCTCTCTCAATTCTTTCAAATTCTCCCGTATTTTACACTTACCAAATGAGAAATTGTCATATTCTAAAAGCTCACCAAAAAAAAAAAAAAGCTTATATTGCTCTCTGTTACAGTTGGTTACCTAGGCTGAAAAACCACCCCTTCCTCCAACCAACGCTTCATAATAAATAAACTTGCAACTAAATTCTCCACATGAAAAGCATAAACATTCTACATCTGGCTGCTAGATCAGATCTAACTAGAAGTCTGATCACCGTAACAGAACTTACAATTAAGCTGTACTTTTCTGTCACTTCAATACAAACTGTTAAAATTCTGTCTTTTACGTAGTGTATGCACTCCTTGCAAGTCCCAGTTTTCCTGAGGTGCAGCTCGTTACTGTCACTACTTAAGAGATTGCCATCAAGAATCTCCTGCTTTAATTAAGAACTCCTAATGAACGGTGTTTTAAAGCTGTCCGAGAAAGTTGTGGCGTTTCTTGTTCCTCTTTTTTTTCCCCCGTTTGCTCGAATTCAGTTTAGGTTACTGTTCTTCGGGTGCCATCCCTTCCTACGGCCACTAGATGCCACTCTCCTCCCTGTCTACAACCACGGTGATTTCCTAGCTGAGCAGTCACAGTCGACTGCCAGCTAGTGCAGCTGTTTTTCAAAAACTCATGAGTAACAGACACTTGCAATTTTTGCTGAAAAAAATCAGCACAAATAGAAGTTTTTCCGCCAGAACTTCTATCGGTTTCGGTTAAACTGTTACAGCTGTTTTATGTGACTGCTGGAAGATTCTTACAAGACTGCTGTCAAAACTATTTACCCTATTCCCAAAGCAGAAGCACCTAAAAATTAGAGCTGCTTTGTTTACTAAGCAATACCTAATTACAACTAAAAGTTTATTTGTCTACGGTGCTCTTTCCTGTATGAATGTATTTCAGTTAAAACAACGACAAAATCCAAGTGGAAAAGTGTTCCATCTTTCTAAGTGTTTGCTATAAAATGACTTCAGGAACAATGTCAGAGCCATTGATCACATGCCTGAGCTCCTGCTCCCAAGTAAGTATTTTTCTTTGGTTTTGGCACAGACAGAAGGGAGAAAAAGCAGAATCAAAAACGAAACCAATTTTGTAAGAGAAACAGCAATTGACTTTCAAGATAAGGAAACATTGCTTGGGGAAACTAAGCTGACACCCACGCGGCTGGAGATACTGGTCTACAGCTGAATTTACACTGGTTAAGCCACCACCTTTTCTTGATAGCAGACCAGTTTAAGATATTTGCTATGAACATTTTGCTTACTGTGAAAAGGAATAATGCTTTGGTTTTTCATCTTCTTATTTAGAATAGCACATACTTGAATTCTGTAAGTAACACTGTGCAAATAACAGCTTTCAGAGGGTACAGTTGCCCAGGTTCTTGTTCAGATGTAAACTAACTGCAGAATTCCAGCCTGTGGTAGGAATGTCTGAACAGGTCTCAGAGATCAGAGAGACAAGTTAGGCACAGACAGATAGACAAGTATACAGTAAACATGAATTTCATTATAGGCTCAACTATTTCTTGTCCAGTGAGTCAACAGATGTTTTATTCTGACTTGCTGCAAGTTTGTCAGATTCATTTTTATGTTTACATACCATGGTTTCCTACTCTGAAAAATAAATTGAAAATGCTATTATCAGATTTCGTATTTATTCTCAACTCACAGGTTTTCATTCCCACACCAACTACCATGGGGACTGGAAAACCAATCCCAACTTTTTTTTTTCCTAGTGTTCCGAGGGTTTTGCAAAGCCCAGCGCGACTTGAACTTAGACAAATGAAAGACAACTAAGAGTATTTTCACTATTTCAGCATTCTGTTTCATTGGTTCTTACATTGCCATTTCTCTCACAAGAGCTACTCATACACTTACTCTCCAAATCAGATATGATGAGATTGTCATGAAGCTTCACAGCACGATGCTGCTCTACTTCATCCTCCAACTCAAAGATAGTTTCCTTCATGTCGCTTCTCTCAGTCTCTTTTTCATCTAGCTCTGTCCGAAGTTTTTCTAGAGTGACATTAAGATCCTCAATTTGTTTCTTGGCTTCTTCTTGGAAAACTCTGTATTCATCTTCAACCTGGAAAAGAAATGCCAAATACTAAATTTTTGCAACCGTGAAAAAAGGCATGGGCCAGGAAGTTAAGCTTAAGCCCTTAAAATTGTACTGCTCTAGTGCAACTGTTTTTCTGTGCCAGAGTCAAACTCTTGTTTTTCCCAAGCTGAATATATGAGCTTCCCTCAGGCACCCTAGGAGCAGAATCCTGTATTTAGGTAAAGCAATAAACGCCACAGTACCAAGGCTGCAGTTTCAAGAGCTGCTGATCAAACTTAACATCTAGCTGCTATGAAAAAGGGGAAAAGTCTTCATCCTTTCTTAATCTTGCCAAGAAAAGTCTACTCTCTCCTGTGCATCAGTATCAGTGCTTGCTGGTTCCTTAGCCTAGCAGCAAGGTTCATATTTGTGAGTGTGATGTGTTAGAAAGTTTAATTACTGCCCAGAAGAGTCTTAGAAGATACTGATCTGCCTAATTAAAACAAAAAAAGCAGCACGGAAAGGAAAAGGTAGTAGAGTTCTTGTTTTCAGGAGCAGCAAGACCATTTTATCCTGTCTCCTGAAACTACAACTTAAATTACAAGCTGAGATCAGAGACTCTTTAACATTCACTCCCGTGCCCAACAGCAAAAATAAGGTCATGGCTTAGGGTGGATCAACACAGGTACCAATTTTACTCCACAAATTCCCTGCTTTAAATCACCTGCTTCAGTATTTATTTATTTTAATAGCACGACCTAACTCTAATTATTAACATTTTATTTTAATTTTTAATCTCAAATTAAGCTTGACTCTAACTGGCTGTTCATTATGAGTAACATGTTGACCTGCAACTAACATACAGCTCAGACAATAAATTTCACAAACTTTCTCATCAGGAGGATATATCTTCAAATGTACATTACAGATATGCTCACTAGATAAATTAGTCCTATTTACATCAAAATTGCTGATCTAGAACTAAAGTATTTTGATCCAAAACACAACACACAAGCTGCACCTGGACGGATCATTAATAAAAACCTTCATCTATTTGCCATATTTGAGAAGTTCATAAGCTTTTAAACAATCTTCTTTTTTTTCACTTAAAACTAAAACCTTTACTTGGTAAATCAAATTACATTTGGTAAAACAGCTGTCTCCCCAGTTAGTCATTTCTTGATTGCAGAAAGACGACACTTGTCTGCTTTCTTTATTCTAAGTTTAAGTTAATTGAACCAACCTGAAGAAGTTGAAACTTTAAAATATTCTCTCTGTACCTGTGAAAGGCTCCACAAGTCATCAACAGCTGGGTTACCACCTCAGAGTTTTACTCCAGGTGCCATCTCAGTGACATCCCTCTTCCACCAGTTTGGCACTAACTCCTTGAAACTCTTGCAAAACTCATGCAGTGTAAGCAGAAAATTCAAACTGAATTTAAGACAATATACAAGTTTAGCCTTGGACATACGTTGTGGTGTTTAAGTATAGGTATTTTAAAAAGTAACCTAACAGCTACTCTCTGGCTGAATGTATCATTATGCTTTTTAGAAAAGCCTACAAGCATTTTCATAACAAAAGCAGAGAAGGTCAGTAATCCTGACCATACCACAAGCTGATTAGCCTCATAACTGATCCTTTACTTCTAAACAAACTACAGTGGCCAACAGTAAGAGTCATGACGTAGAGGTGGCGTTAAAGCACAGCAGGTGCAAACACTACCTTTGCGATGGCATCCTGCAGCCGATTGGCGTCATTACGAGTGTGTGCCAGCTCTTCTTGCAGACTACTGGCCAGCGTCTCTGCTTTTTCTTTATCCAGCCTGACACTCTCCAGCAGATCTTGTATATCTGATTTATCTCCAGAGTTGTGTATCGAATACAGCTCTGCCACTTTCTGCTTTTCATGCTCTAACTGAGCTTTCAGCCTGTTCATCTCAATCTGGTCACTGGCTACTGTGGCTTTGTACTCCTCTAAGGTTGATGCTATTGCTGTTTTGCTTTTCTGCTCTGACTCAATAATCCGTTCCATGTGGTGATTGCGTTCTTTTAATGCCCCTATCATTTCTTGGGCCTCCTTATTGTCTTGTTCTGCCATCTTCAAAGTGTTGCTCAAGTGCTGCTGAACACCTAACAGCTGCTCTCGCTCAAACCGAGCGTTCTCTGCGAGGTCCATGTAGCGTTGCTCTAACTCCATGTAGCGACCGCTTTTCATGTCTTCATCAATTACGTATGAAATATGGTGTTCGTCTAAAAGGGACCGAAAATACTCAATCTGACGGCTGAAGTGTTCCAACTTGTCGCTTTGCTGGCACAAAGATTCCATAAGGATTACTTTTTCTTCTCCGAGTCTTTCATTCTCACTGTTCAGCTCTTGTGTTATTTGCTGCAAATCTGCAAGCTCTTGAAGCGTGGCTTGGAGCTCTTCAGCTGTGCTGTGTTGGTTCTCCTCCATCTGATGTATCCGCTCTGTCAAACAAGCTACGGACACTTCGCTCGCATTGCCACTGCTCCCTTTCCTGGATCTTTCTATACTTGGTACACCTTCAGACTCTGAAGATGATGGAGCATCTAAGGCATCATCACTCGATGTCAGTGGCTGATAAACCTCACTGCACTCACTGTCTAAATTATCCATGGAATTACTATGTTGGTTGTCCATCAGAGTGTGCTCGTCCTGACTTAACAAGTCTTCCATCGATCCAGGGGCAGAGCCTTCCACTGAAGATGTCAGAGTACCACCACCATCACTGTGGTTGCCAGCTGTAATCTCTGGACTCAGAGACTGATAGCCAAAGAGTTTCTCAGAGTTGTCCAGCCTTTGTTCCAAAGAAAAGCCCAACGCATTTAGCCTGTCTTTCAACATTCGGTTCTCATTCTTCAGCTGGTTGAGCTCTTCTCGGATGGCAGTGTTCTGTTCCTGTAACTGCAGCAACGTAGACTCCACATCGGTTGGCTGATGGACAACAATGGCCTCTTTTTCTTCAGATTTCTCATCGCCTTCAACTTGATCTTCATTAAGTCCCAGCTGGGCACGCATGTCCCTCAGTTCATTTCTCAGATGCAAGATTTCCACATCTTTGGTTTTCGCTAATGTCAGAAGATCGTTCACCTTTGCTTCCAATGCAGCTTTATCACTGATTTGATTGTCTGATTTGGACTTGCTCATTCGAATATCCGACTCTGGATTGGTGCGACTACGGGAACGCTTTGCCAGTACCGTATCGTTGGTCCCCTGTCCAGCCAAAGGCAGCTTTTTACTCTGGCTTAACCGGGAGCGATCCCGTATTCGCTCTCTAGAGGAGCTTGATTCTTTATTTCCAGATGAAGTGCTACGCTTAGCTGTGGCACCTGTACCTGTATGGTTTTTGAAAGAAAACATTCACTTAAAATACAGTATTTGTAACATAACACTGCGTATTTTGTATCAGCTATACAGCAACGGATTTTCCAAACTATGCTGGCAAACAGAGACCATAAAGTAAATTTACACTTAATATTTAAACTTACTCACAATCCATGCAGTTGTATTTTAATTGATGCATGTTTTTCCAAGCTATGCTTCAGCAGTATTTTAAACCTCAAACCTAAGTTTAACCGCAACACTTGCAAGTTTCTTTTTTGCTGTCTTCAAAAGTTTCTGACAAATTGTACAAAAACTGCAGCAGTGCTTTCCTGCAAGTTCAAATTTTACTCTTTTAAGTGATTGCGTATTAAGATTCCAAAAAATACAACTTCTTTTAAAATTTTCATCACATTTCATACAGACACAGATGAATTACTGCTATTTTATTTCCAGATGGTTGACAGCTTTGCAAGCATTGCAAAACACAGTAATGGGAGGCAAGACGTATTTCCATCTGTATCGATAACACACTAAATAATTTCACTTTTCTGACCGGTTTATGAAAGTTCTCTTATTTTATTTTTATAAAATTATAAGGAATGTTCAAAATGTTGACTGTAACAAGCAATCACATATTGAAGTTTCAATGCCTGTGGCATGAGTGTTTTTTTAAACTATAATTCTCTAGATTAATTACATTATCTAGTATTATCTAGTAGTTACATAAACAGTACTAAAAAAAATAAAAGGAGCAGCCTCCAAAAAGGCAATTACAATATTACAATATTAAAATTACAATAAATTAAAATGACTATATTAAAAGCAGGAAAGGAGGATCAAGGCCAAAGCACAGAAGGTGTTTGACCATGGCTTCACCAGCCCCTTCATTAGGCAGTCTGAATCCACACTACAAAGTAGGAAAACAAAACCCACCCAACTACTGTTTTTAAGAACCAATATATATCCATTTACCTGCAACAGTTTTAGGTTTATTTTCCAGACTGTTCATGGCTGTCCCTGTAGCTGAAGACACTGTTGATACACAAGTGCTCTTCTTTGCCTTGACACCATTGGTCATTGTCATTGCACCGCCACTGGCCATCCCTGCTAAGAGGTCATCGTTACTCTTAGTCTGAAAGAAAGGCAAGATGTGGCTTTGAGACAGCTGGCTGACAAGGCTGCAGAGCCAACACTTCTCCTGTTACAGATTACACGTTTGACTGCTCCTCTGTCTATGCAAGTATGGTGACGTGTGTGCAGGGCAGGTGAGCAGAAACTGAACTTCAGCTACTCATATATGCTTGACTACAGGCACCGAGTCTCCTTCCCCTGGAGAGAGGAAATGATTGATATTCCAATACCAAAGTGGGGGAAAAAAAAATAAAGAAGAAATCACAGTAGAAACAAAATGTAATGCTTCTCAGTTTTCACTGAAAGATTCCTTCAGTATAAAAATGAACCCTGTTCTTAGGCAATTAAACCAACAAATACTAGGAAGTTAGCATAATGTTCTTCAAGAGAACATGAACAAGCATTTTCTGGTGAACAAGTTCATAACAAAAATGCAATCTAACAACAATGAAAATCAATCCAAGGAAAATAAAATAACATTTCTACCTCAAAATGCTAAGCCACAAACCACAAGAGACAGTATTGAGAGGGGAAAACCACCACCCTCACCATATATCCTTGCCTTGTTTTCATGCTCTTTCCTAGGCATTCTCAGAGACAGGACATTTGTTTGATGGACTCTTTGTCTGAACTCCTAACGTCACACCTGAAACTACTGGTAGCCACAAAAGCTGCCTGGAACGCGACATGACCTCAAGAACCAGATTCCCTAATAGAGAATACATCTTTCTGAGTAAAGCAAACTCTATAAATATTCTGTTTCTACATATGAGTTGGCAGAGTGTGCCACTCTCTGAAATGCAATTTGTCAAATGGAAAAACCATCAAAATAGGCTAAACGCTCTTCTAAGGACAAAATAAAAAGAAAGCATCTGTGTTAGCAGCATTCCCTTATCGGCTGTATTACTCAGCTGGATAATGTATCTAGGAGCATCCCAGCTAAAAGGTTGTGCTTAGAACCTAACCAGTTGCTCTACATCCTTACAAATTCCGCAGGTTTGTAACTTCAAGCTCACATACTTATTCATGTTAGAAACTATATGCCAGACATTATGATTTTATACATTAAGAATGAAGTTACAGATGCTTAGTTAATACCAATGTTGCATCTCACTCCATTCTTCAGTTTCTTTCTGCAGCTGAGAATCTGAGATCAGTATTGCGGAATGTTATTTGTGCCATTTACAAAGAGCAGCTGCAAAACAAAAGGGTGCTTAGGAAGATAACACATACATATTTGTTCTGCACGCAGTTGTTGGAAATACAGATAATGGACAGACAGAAGCAGGTATTAGTAAGGGTAAGGCGCAGTGCGAGGGCTATGGGGGCACTGGGGGGCTACCAAACCTAACCAAGGGGTCACATGCTGCTCAGAGCAGGGGGAGGGCCGAGCACAGTCACTGCTGACAATCCTCTGCAGCCTGTAATCTAATCAGACTTGAATCTAAACTAACTTTGTGGGTGTGGGGCTAGGAGCGAAACAACTTCATGATGCAGCTGTCACCTAAACCAGTGTAGTACCAACCGGCACAGAGCGGTGCTTTTCTGTTTCACTGCTGAGTCTGACATCATTCAGCAAATGAGAGCTCAGACTATTAGCTGCCGGCATTTGTACCTTGTTAACAGAGCGGGGAAATCAGATTACACTTTTAGGCACTTATAGTACATGTTATCAAGCCAAATGGGTCATGACGTGACTCAGCTTGAAGAAAGCAAACTCTGTGTAAAATGCACGCTCCTGACATTAGTCATCTCCAGTCCTTGCTGAGCAAAGGAATTCAGGACAGCCACTCTTCCTCTGACTTACTCATGCCCTGTTTCAAGGTTGGAAGGCACTGCCTCCTCTGCAGCCAATTAGTAAACAGTTTTGAGAAACTGTAACACTACGCTCTTGGCAGAGAAAACTATTTAGCAAAGCTTTGGAAAAATTACAAACCAGCAGCTCTCTTCTTGATCCTCCGTAACTGCAACCATTCTCGACTTTAAAAATCAAAGTAGATATTTGTACTGGAACTGAAATCAATGTCATATGTTTATCAGACAGTTATTCTCAAGGAAGAACACTTTCTTCCATTTACTGAAAACACTGCAATCATGTTTAGTAATGTAAACTTTTCTTTAAAAATCTGAAAGATTAGAAAATACAATGACTAGAAGTGCCAAGTCAATACAATTCATATCCCATTTTCCCCCACAACTTTGTCTCAATGCAATGAAACTTGAACAATCAACTCTTCTCCCAGGTAACTAGTGACAGGACTAGAGGTGTAAAGCTGCACCAGGGGAGGTTCAGGCTGGATGTTAGGAAGAATTTCTTCTCAAAAAGAGTGGTTAGGCATTGCAACAGGCTGCCTAGGGAGGTGGTGGACTGTCTGCCCCAGAGGTGTTCAAGAAACGTGTGGATGTGGCACTTAGGGACATGGTTTAGTGGGCATGGTGGAGACGGGCTGACATTGGACTTGATGACCTTAGAGATCTTTTCCAACCTGAATGATTCTATGATTCTCTGGTAATTCATTTTGTGTTAGTATCTCAACATGTATATCCTACTCACTGCACCTCATTCAAATCCTTTATATAGATATCTAGTTATTCCAACATGGGATTCTTTGATGCTCACTGTTGCTGCATTTGAGTACTTCAAACACTAAACTTCACAAAAATCTGTAATTAAGATACTGCTTTTTGCAATCAGAATGCTTGAGCCTAGACACCGGAATACTGAAGACATATTCTAATTTCTAATATTCAAATGCTGGTGTCCAAATCCTGACTTTTCAGGGATTTTGCAATTCATTCGCATGTTCATGTTGCATGTTCAGCTGCTGTCTAATTATAGTTGTAAGTGTTAGCATGATGAAAAGCTCATTACCTAAAGAAGCCAAAAAATGCCGATTTTAAACATAGGAACACACTGTTATTTGCACAAAATATTTTTTGACAGATTAAGAACCAGAAGTGGCTGGCAGTTAACCTTCTGCTGTAATAACATGTGCGGGGAGGTGAGAAGGTGGTGAACATTTACCAAAGTCCTGGGCAAACTAGGAACCAAGAACTTACAAAAAAGTAACCCGCAAAAAGTTTCTGAAACAGTTCCTTAATATCACACAGGCATTCTGAAGCAGACAGACCAACTGCCGGAACAGTACTCAGCCGTATAGAAGGGTGGGTCTCACACTTTCTTCCTGTACTCATTGTCCACACACTTCAAAAACTCCACAAAGACAAATCTATGGAACAATGCATAGTTAAAGCTCCCCCTCCCAAAGCTGAACAGCAGCCCACAGCTGTATCATGGAAGAGATAGAAAATAAACATACTATAATTAGAAAGTAATTTTCAAATGCACAGAATTAGTACTGATTGAATTTAAGGTTGCTATGATATCGTACCCAGGTACTTCTATCCTTAATATCTGCCTCTCATTCAATAATCAACCCAAATTCTTTTTGTATCTAGATGTACACTTATTTTGGGTAAATTTGAATAAATTAGTACAGTGTTGCAATCAAAATTATCTAACACCAGCCATACTTTGTTTTGTTCTGTTTTTTTAAGGAATATTAAATGAAATTTATAAATCACACACTAATTCATCACAGCTAAGAGAAGATCCTACAAAATACTATGAGGAAAACAGCATGCCAAAAGCTTAATTGACAAGATCAAACACAGAACTGTGAATAAATTTTAAAAATAATACAACCGGTTATCAATATTTCTTTCAAGTCAGTAATCAGTGTGATTTGACAGTATCTGTGAGTCCGAAAATATAAGCAACTAACTTTTTGTGTACATATGGAACACTGAAAGAAGGTTAAAAAAAGGAGTCATTAAGTCAATTAAGTCACACAGCTGGTACAGCAGCAGCTTGACAAGTAAAACCCATCCAAACATATGAGTAAGCCTGGCTGCAACATAAAGCTGAGATAAGTCTTGGTATTTACGGGGAAAGTTTTCATTGTACCTCAAACACACAATTGTCATAATTTCTAATCCAATACCCAAACATAGCCAGAAGTGTTACTAATGTAAGAAGTAAAACTGTGAAAGCACACTGGGTCAAATTTCCTCAGATCACCTTCCTCCTTTACCTCACTGAGAGGTATCGCATAAGAAACTCGACGAGTAAACTACAAAGAGGCTTTGTTTTCATGTTCTCTGAGAGGTTTCTAGAAATGCAAAATGAGTAGTGTCAACAACCATCAAAAGATTATTTCAAGTTAAGAAAAATAGGGTGGTGGGAGTAGAAGGGGGACTGAGGGAAAAAAATCTAGCAGAAACCTGGCCTGCAAGTTCATCAGCAGAAGTATTAACCATTCTTCCACCACAGAGAAGGAGGAGGGTAAGAAAGAAAGGAGACACGCCTGACTCTGGTAGTTCTGCATAGCTATTACAGACAGACCTCAACCATTACCATTTCTTTAACTCTAGCTCTTCCCAGTTATTGAAATAGCCTATCTGGCTTCCTGTAGGCGACTGAGGTTCAGGTCCCTGTTGCGGACACCAGCCCATATCCTTGTCCTGTTTGTTTGCTCCACTGCAGCAGCAGCCACAGCTCTTCATACTGGGCTGCAGAAAGGCAGAAGGAGGAGAGACCAGCCATGTCTGCGTGATAGGAGAGCGAAGCAGACCAGGCAGGCTCCTAACATCAGTTCCAACCCAGATGTGTGTGCTCCCAGGTCAAGAATTCTGCACCAGCACACCTTGGTATGTCTTATTCCTGGGTTGTCGAAAAGCATACGCTGCCCTGTTTTGGTAATGCAGGAGAAAACCTCCACCTCTGAACTTGTTCTAGGAGCAAGAATCGAAGTGTGCGAGTTCAGCTCAAGCAATACTTCACACAAAGGAAAGGTCAAACCAGCTGGAAGAATGCAGCTGCGCTGACCTGACACGGATCACCAATGTCCAAACATTTCTCGTTAGATACCTCATTAGTTCTTTTTTCAGAATTAGTCCACAGCTCTCTTCAAATCACATTAGTCACTGACAGACCATCCAAGCATAACGTCTGATGCTCCTAATAACACTCATTCAAATGCAGCTTCCACTTTGCTCCTCTTGCAGAACAACCAAGTTTTGCAAAGTAAATTGCCTTCCATCATATCACAAATTGCTATGTGAAAAATACAGCACGAATGCCACACAAGACCCTATCACCCTGCCCAGTGCCGTGTAAATCCCCTTCAGTTACCTGTATAACAAATCTCTAGTTTAAGTTGCAGTAAGACATGCCTTAAAATACTACTCTTTAAAAGCTTTCTTGTCAAAAATATAAATAACCAGAATGTTCTACTAGCTATTACCTTCAAAAGGGATGCCGATGTCCCGGTTTTGGAGAGTTTTGTTACTGCAGACAGTGAGGAGCCGTTCTCTGGTTTGTTTTTTTCAGTTGTTTGAGTTTTATTTACTCCAGGCACTTTGGGCACTGAGCCAACACTTCTGCTTGCTTTCTTCATTCTGGGCTGTCTGTTTATGATGCATTTACAAACAAATCTGCAAACAGAAAGAAGTTTTAAACATAAAATGCAAACAAAATGCAACCTATTTTTATAACACTCTATTTAAGACCAGAAGTCCAGAATAGCATTGAGGACCACAAACTAGAGCCAACCAGCATGGATATGTGACAGACCTGTTTTTTTTTTTTGCCTTTTTAAAAAGTATATTTTTTTTATGATGAATTATGTGCTTCCTACAGCTCCACTCCAAATTTTATTTTTTCCAGCTCTCTTTCCACAAATGGCACTGAACCGAGGATATAAGTGACCCATGTTACTGAGTTCGCTCGTTAGCTAGCAATAGAAAGGCTTATTAGGGCTGCAACGTTCTGTATTTCTGACTGTGGGAAAGCAAATACCGTGGGAGTATTCAGGCAACAGACTGACTACCAACAACAGTGGATCTGAGAAAAGATTAGCTTGGTAACTGAAGTACTGAGAGAGCAACAGCAGCGAAAAAGGTGTTACATTAAAATTCAAAGACGTTGAAAAATTCAGATTCCTTGAAACCAGTTGTTATTAAATGTCACATTAATACACATACAGGAGTTCACTATCTTGAATTCAAAATTTAATACTAGTCATCTGATTATGAGGACGAAACCAGAAGTAACCCAGCGCACTCTGCCACTGGGACACTTTAGCACCTTTACCTCCTTCCCTTCAAGCTTCCCCAAAACAGCAGACAACTGTCAGCCCCGGCACTCCAGCCACGATGAGATAAACTCAGCCCCAGAAACAACACTGACTTCACGCAAACCCGGAGCAGCTGCGGCAGACACACAGTGCGGCCATCACAAGAGCTGCTAATTCAAGCACACAGGCAAAGGAAGGGCAGAAGAGCTGACAGCCTGGAGCTCGGATACAAGGAGGCCCGGACGCATTGAGCTCTTCCTCCCTCTCGCTGGAGCAGGACAGCTGGCAGCTGCCTTCTTCATCCTCCCCAGGTCAGAGGACAGAGGATGGAAGATCAAGGGGAGAAAACCTTCGCTCCCCTTTCAGTCTTACAGGCTGGATGGAAGCTAGTGAGCTGGTTTGTCTGAGCCCAGTACCCTGTGGCTTGATTAGAAACACGGAACACATCTGGTTCTTTCCATCCCAAAAAGCGAAGCATTTCAGAGGCACAAGAAGCAGATGGATGACTGCGTGCATGAGAAATGCCACATGAAAATGCAGCAATCGGGATCAATTTGTTGTGCCGACAAAATGACTCCAAACACTGCACGTGCTCCTCCCTCTCCTGCACCACCTCTGCTGTGCACAAGCAGATTTTAGGTCTGACTTTTCTCAAAGCCGGTAAAACTCCAGGAGCTTTGCATCTTCAGACCCTTAAGGGCCATTAACACAAGGAACAGGAAGTCTCATTTTAAGACACTGAAAATATTTGTTTATAGCTTCCAGACTCCCTTCAGCTCTGGAAGCTGGCATAAACAGACACAGAAAACGCTGTCCGCTGCTGTAATTTCATCATCAGAATGTCAGAAATGCACCGGCCCTGCCATACTGCTACCAGCCACCAGAACGCCCTCACAGAACATTAAATAACTGAGGGATCATCTGAAATGAGACACTCCTAAGAAAAACAAAACAAAACGCAAACCAGAAAAGCCCCATGAAGGCAGTGTGTTTGCCATACACAAACACTTGTGCAGAGGCTAATATTCACAGGTAGGACCACGCTGCCACGCTTACATTTCTTGCCCTTCTCATGTCTGAGATTCGAATGCTGACATGTGCTTTTGATCTTATTCAACTGAAAACTAGAACGGAAAAGACCAAAGGGGACAGAGAGTTTAGTAAAACTGGCACAATTTCCAACTACTGAATGATACTTTTAAACTCCTACAGACTACATAAAAAGTTGCCCATAGTATGCTTGAGAAATAATAATTTTAAAAAAGTGCAGAGCTTGTTGTGAAGGTGACTTCATTTAAAAAATTACATCAAAGAAACAAAAAATCTATTATTGGGAAAAAAAAAAAAAAAAAATCACGAAACCAGAGCTGTAGCTTTCTGACAGCTCAGAGAGCTGGCGAAGCAGCGCTGCGACGGAGGCGAGGTGCCGGCAGCAAAGCGGCTGCTGCACACCGGGGCAGAGCTGTGCAGTGCTGCCTGGAGGTCCCACAGGGCAGGAGCTGCAGCAGCCTGCAGGCACCCAGCCCCGCAGCAGGGCACGCAGCAGGGCCAGCCACACTGCACAGCGACGGGTCAGCGTGGTGGGGACCTGCTGTGAGGGGGAGCACAGGGCAGCAGCACAGTGGGTGGCAAATTGCAAAAACACAGGGTAACTCCAACTTCCGCAGTGCAAAATTCTCCTACTCTGAAGAAGGCAACACAGATGTGACAAAAGACTATGTGAACTCAAAAGTTTCTCAATTATAATGGATTTAAAAAAAAAAAAAAAAAAAGCAGTTTTAGTAATGTTCCTGAAAACATGCATTTGCTTCAAGAACAGCAATAGCACAGCAAAGTGATTTAAATACGTGAAAATAAAAGTAAGCTTTCCAAAGATTAACACACAACACTACATAATTCAGACAGGAGCTAAAATGTTATTTCACTATTGCTTTAAAGAGCAAATACTGCATACAGAACTGCAGCTTATAACTTGCCCTAGGGAGAAAGCAGGAACTACCGAAGACTTCCCTTTATACACACTCCCTCCCACCTCAAAAAAACCAACAATCCAAAACCGAAAAACAGAGTGAAGAAGCCTAACACTAAAAGCTGCAGTGGAACCGAGACCTGTAAGACAGCCGCGAGAGACTCCTGGAAGCCCGTCACAGCACACCACTAACAAAACGCGGATCCATCAGCAGACACAAGGCATTCCCGTAAGCCACTCGATTAATGCCATCTTTACAATATCAATTATAGAATTAATCAGGGCGGAAAAAAGCCAAAACGAGCCCAAACTATCAGATAGAAAGACTGCATTCCTGAAGCAAAATGTAACTGCCGCCTCCAACCTGTATCCCTTCCCAGAGGTCTCTCTCTCGGCAGCACACATGGCAGGGGAAACAAAGGCGGCTCCGGCTGGGGAGCAGCTCCCGCGGCCCTGGCGAGGTGTGTGGAAGCAGCCCCGCGCTTCGCACCAGCTGCAAGCACAGCTCCATAAATAATAATTTGAAAGCGTCCTGCCCAATAGCGCGGCTCTGCTCTTCATTGTAAGCTGATATGATACAGCCACCCAGGCAAGGGGAAACGCTTGCAGGGTTACCCCTGTGTACTCCCACGAGGAGTAGGAAGCTGCACTCTGGAAGCAGTGGCAGGGGTGATTTCTTGCTGGGATCACTTTAATCTCGCCCATTATTTAATAAGCTTATTTATGCAAATCTTGCTGTCATAAAAGTAAGGCTTAATTACAACAGAAAATAGTTTGCTGTGCCTGTCAGGGAAGAGAGCACTAAGGGGTAAACAAGGTATCAGCCTTCTGCCGCTCACTGAAAAGATGTAATTAAGAGGTATTAAATAGGTTTTTCTATTAAAATTTTCTGAATTATTAAGAAAATGATAAATAATCCCTTTCAAGAGTTTCATGAAAATTAAGACAAGTGATCCCTCACATTTGAGGGTAATAAGCCTTTTTGGAAGCACTGACGAACAAAACATATCCAAAATGCAGAGGAAAATAGCTGTCTTCAAACCTAAGAGCACAGGACTCAGCACACTCACTTTCTGTTTGTACAAATTCTTTGGTTTTGATATATTCAGACTGACAGCTTTTGCCCAAATAATCAGAGAACGACATTTTTAGGCCACTTACACAGTCCCAAAAGGCAGAAATGTGAAGAAAAGATTATCCAACATCACCCTTCCAGCCTCCTGTAAAATCCACATCCAACGTTCTTCAAGTCTCTGCAGGCACGAAAGCACAACCGCCAACAATTCAACGTCTGGAACGTGAAATTAGCTACTCAGACGAAGATTGCTGCATTTATAACGTCCACAGCTCAAACCCTCCGCCTGCAAGCTGCACAAGTATGGTACAGCAAAATCCGTTGCTCAGTGTTTCCAAAAACACACTCCATTAACCGCCAGATTCCACAAGCCCAGAGCAAGCAGTGCCGATGTTTCCTTGCTCGCGCTGGATTTCTGACACGGTTTTCTGTGAGGTGGAAGCTTGCCGATGCTAGAGCTATAGGTAACAGGAAACCCTGCGTGGAATTGCAGCAGGCCTTCACGAGACTAACTGGGCAATAAAAACAGCAATAAACCCAAAAGCAGGTATGCTCTGACCTGGTCAAACTGCTCAGCGAGACTTCAGTGCTTTGATTCACAGCTTCATGAAAGCATCACCACAGTGTTTGGGGATAAGTCAAAGGGGTAGAGCAATTCCAGGAATTACTGAGAACAGAAATCCATGCCATAAAGCAAATACAGCACTCAACAAACCCATTTCTTCTGTCTACCCACACGTCAATTGGTATGTGTGGTTCTGGTCCCCTAGCCTCAAAAAAAAGGATTTCTGACAGACCTGAAAGGGTTTCAGCAAGGGGCAAAAATAAGATCAAAGGCATGTAATAGCTCCCATGAGACATCTCCTGGGGAATATGACAGACAGCCTATCGGGCTCCGAACAGTATGGAGAAGGCAGACTGGGGCTGCCTGCTAACCACCTCCCCCGCCCCTAAATCTAAGGGCCAGCCAGCGGCTGAAGTCAGTTTCAAAGTAAGACAAATGAGCTGTGCTTTTAGTGCAGAACAAAAGTGCTGCGGCTGCAAGAAGCACGAGTGCGAGGGGACAGGCACAAGGAAGAAATTGCCTGAAGGATGCTAAGTAGCCAGAGCACAAAGGGCTCATCACGCTCAGCTGAAGGTGACGCAGGGTGGGAGCAGACAGGGCTGCAGGGGTTTGGTTTTTTCCCTCGGCACCTGGACCCGGAGCGCCAGCGGGACGATCCCTGCTCCTGTTGGGGCGGTTTCTGCTGTGTTCCTATGCCACGAGGAAAATACAAAGATGTCGCTGATTTGTGGGCGCGGCAATTATAGCGTAACTGCTGCAGGTAGTCATGTAGAGAAGAAAGACCTGTATATTACCTTCTATCTTAGAAAACCAAAAGGGCCTTCACAGTTTTCCATCACAAGTTGTGGAACTGCAGAAACAGGGACTCTACCTTTAAGTGACGTTATCCATATTCCTCACTGTTTTCAAGGCACATTTATATTGCTATTTTTCTTTCAAACAGAAGGGAGAGAAGAACAGAGCTTTGGGCAAGAATTGGCTGATATATACCTCAGTTTCTCTGCTCCTTGTTTGGAGAAAACTGCAGAACTGCTGTGAGCAATGTGTAACCGTTGCAATGCTTAGCATTCCAGACAAGTGACAGGAGCAGCTACAGAGCTCCTAACTTATGAACCATGCTCTAAAAAAGCCTTTTCATAACAAAATCAAATAACGCAGTCTTGTTTTCAAGCTCCCACTTTAAACAGACGTTACTTCAACGGAACAAAACCACCCACCCACCAGCCAGGCGCAGCGGGTCCCTCCCAGCGCACGGACTGCGAGGGCAGCGCTGCCCACGGCCCAGCGCCAGCACCGACGCCTGCACCCCCTGCACCTGCAGAGCTTTTCTTTTTGAACTCCAGTTTAGGAAACCAGAACAAAAGGCCAGATAAATCTACACCTTATCAATACCCATCCTAGAGCTCATTAAAAACACACTTCCAAACGGGCTGCGTGCCCTGGAGCAAGCCTACAGGGTTACTAGGGCTGCCCACACTAGGGATGGGACTGACATCCACATAAAGTTTTGTTTCGTTGTTGTTATATGTCATAAAATATATCCCTGTATCTGAAGGATGCTAGTGTGTACCCCTTGCATCCCTCACAGTGCAAGCTGTAGCCTTCAATGGGCAGAACAGGATAAAGGAGACAGAAGGGGAAGTAGAGTACGTAGAAAAGCAGTACTGTAGAACATCAGTACAATAAACATGGAGAGACGCTAAACCCAGCTCTGGCTGTGCTGCCATTTTTCACACGTTTTCGTAAAATTCACAGTTGCATTCACATTTTCAGCCATGTATGAACAGATGATATAACACAGACCTACTTCCCGGGTAGCAATTACAGCTCAATGTCAGATTTTAAAGGTTTGAACAGACTTCACAGAAGTATCGGTCTTCTCTGGAAAACTCTCAGGTTAGAATTACATTAAAAGAGAACCATGACTTTGGCACTGCAGGCTTTCTGGAAAAAAAAAAAAAAAAAAAAAGAAAAAAAATTTACACAACAGACTCCTGGCCAGAGGACTGGCCACCTTTAACTACAAAACCAGGAGGCAATATTTGGCCAGGTAACCCCTGGACTCGGTGTTGTTATCTGCTGTCACTCAGTGTGCTCCACAGTAACTGTTACTGCAAAAATGAATGACCCTCCAGTTACAAAGGTGCATTTATGTCATGTAACCTTTAGCACATATTGCATTACTGAACCAACACTCACATTCCCCCATACAAGTAGAAATTTTCCTGCTGCTGACAGAGAAGTACTTTCAAAAACAGCAACGTACTATCTAAAGACCACAGAACTCCGCCAATAGCACATCAAAAGGCGCACGACTAACATGACAGCTTCGTTTTGTTCTAGCTCAGTGGGTAACAGTTTGTGGCAGCACCCTCTGTCTCTAGCACTGCCATACCCCAAAGTGCAGGCTAGAGCAGGTGACCAGTAGTGGCCTTCTCCCTTTCCTCCACTCAAACCTCTGACAGCTAAACTCCTGCTCCAACTGCTGCAGCAAAGCCTTCAGCAGAGTGAGGTGCACAGGGAGCACAGGTGCACCTGGAGTAAGTGTCGTGTCCATGCCTGGGGCCCCCAGCACAGAGGGGATGTGGAG
>VXAV01009875.1:201172-216865 GCA_013399715.1 Alectura lathami | reverse complement strand
CAGGGGTCAGAAAGGATTGCTGCAGTGAAATCTGACTTCTGTAGTGAGGGTATATCAATAAAATAACATGCAGTATGGAAGCTGAGAGTATTTACAAAACCAGTTAAAGAGACAGGTTTTCTCTTTCCCAGCTGTTTCTCAGAAGGCTCACCAACACGATATTTCATACAAAAACTTAAATATTTTTTTTATTAACAATCTCCCAAAACATTTTAAAATACATTTTCACAGACTCTTTAAAGTTGTGCTTGTTGTCATGTATAGGCTAGGCAACCTTTTCTCAGATGGACAATTCTTCACGGATTTATTTCTTTCTACAAGAGCTGCTTGTTTCACACACAAATTTGTCTTTTGGAATTCATCAGCTATATAAGCCAGGGCCACCCTGCGAATGGAAACTGGAAACCTGTTCAGAGGAAACTAAGGTACAGTAGCAGTACTCGACTGCTGTCAGTGACGCCTGACTAAGAAGAAGAAAGTTCACATTGAAATGCTGCACCTGGGACGTCTCTGCAGCTTGATACTGATTCTTTTGAAAAGTTCTTAGACACAGATTCTCTGCCCAATCAGCCTTAGCTGGCTTAAAATGCTATCATGGGCTATAGAGCAACTTCTTGGGAATGTTACCATATATTGAGGAAGCACAAGTAAGCATCTGCAGTGATCATTGAAAACTTCAGAGGAAGCGGCTCCCCTAAGAGGACCAGCTATGAATTTCCTGGGTACGTTGCCAAGGGAATGGCAACAGGACATTGACAGCATCTGGAATTATCATAGAAGGACGTCATTTCTGGCAACAGAATTAAAATATCCAACCATGCTTGCTGGAGCATTTGCCAGCTGAGTGGCAACACTGAAAGGAATAACTGAAAAGCCTCCTAACAAACTGATCAGCAGCAGTCCAAAACAATCTTGAGACAAGTTTCTTAGATGAGTACTAATGAAAATACAGAGTATGGTCATTTTTACTGTCTTCATACAATAGGGAGGATGCACTCTGCTTGAAAGAGCTCAGACAAGACATTGGAGGAGGTTTCCAAAGCAAAGAATATTAAATTTTTATAACCTTATTACAGCAATGTACATCTAGCAGTGTTTAGAACAGTTCAGATGGTTTGGTTTACCTTGAATAATGTGCTATCAGTGTTTGACCTGGAAAGCAGACTTGGAGAGGTCTATCTTTCCCTTTGGTGCAACTGAACTGAACAATCTGGGACATAACCTAAGCCAGTGTTAAATATGTTATCTCTAAAGTCAGTGGAAGTGCACTTGTTTATATTAGCAGAAGTTCTGGCCACGTGCCTTCTTTTGTCTCCCGTCTCACTTACAGGGCCGTAACAGACCACTATTGAGTAGACTGGAAGGATTAAGCTGATGATTTGGTATTTGGGGGTTTAAAAAGCTTTCTGTGATAGAGCATATGGTCTTTGTCTGCCCTTTAGTGTTCCTATATCACACAACTAATGTAATCTGCTGCGACAGAAATAGGAAGCCTGATAACCTGTTAGAAATAGAATAAATAAGAGATTTTAAGAGATTTGTAAACAGTTGCATGCCATATAAATTATGAAAACGACATGCAGTAAGTTTATTACCCCAAGAATATGAGTTGTGTGTGAATATTTCCGAGCTTTTAAAAAACAAAAGATCAAAGCTACATATTATATAGGTCTTTAACAGTACAAATAAATAAAATTAATAACCAGTCTAGCTGGTATTAAAGATTGTGAGGCTAGAGAATTCATCACTCTGTTGACCCAAACTTTGGACTGGTTACATTGCCCAGATGCAATTAAAACACATGCACAGTTTACCTGCCTCAAAACTGCATCAGGTTACACCAGGTTAAACTAAATGCCACAAGCTTGGATGAATCCCAAAGGGCTTTTGCCTCCTGTGCTAAAATATGAGGTCACTGCCCTTTATGTTTCAAGTTGTATCACAACAAACATTGTGTAAGAGGAGACAGCAGTTTATATTGCAAATGCACCATAGTTTCTGCCAGCACAGAACTCTCTGTTTTTTTACCACTCCCTCCTTTTTTAAGTATTCTAAAGCACGGCCTTAATCCTTCGCTAAACAAAATTATCTCTAGGCTCATTAGGACTCTGGAGTTCATCGCAACTGGCACCGAGGAGCAAAAAAAGCAAAGGGAAGGTACTGGGTATCAGTGCTGATAACAGGCACTGTGCGTGACTCTTCGTTGCTGAAATCCCCTTCTGCCATGGCTGGCTGTAAGCGAATTGGCTGGACAGATTTTCCAGATCCCCCGAATGTTCCTAAATTACTATACTCACCCAATTACAGTCCTCAGGGGTCGCATTTCATTTTCTGAAAACTGGTAACAGGCCACCACAGCTGATGAAATGATGTGGGTATCCAGGCAACTATTGTGCTGTTTGATTAATATAGCAAACACTTGTGTGCCATGATCTCACATGCGTCCAAATGTTCCAAATGATCTGCCTCAAACTGGAGACCATAAAAGTTTGTCTCATAGTTACATTCCCAGTTTTGCACGGCTAGGATTTTCCAGATGAAAATATTTATTAGCGCTTCTCTTTACACCCCTCTTTCATATGATTTAACCCCTGATTTAGGCATGCAGGTATTTGGAAATAGAAGGTAGATTTCTTCTGTTTCTTCTTATCTCCTCTTCTTCAGTAAAGTTTATTCACTTCACTGTAAGCTGGTTAGCTATGGGCGTTTCAGCTTGCTTTCAGGTATTAAAATAGGTAGATTTGCCAAAGACTTTTAATTCAGGATGTAATCTCACTCTGGTGTTAATTTTCAGCTGCTGCAGCATGTACATATGTCTAAGGGGGAAGAGACACACAAAAAAGCAGAGCTTCTCATCAGAGAGATAAGAGAGAGATCTCTATAATATTCCAGCCTTCTCACTATGGTGAAGAGAATCAGAGCTCATCTTGCCCACCAGATGCCCTGAGCACATATCTGCTGAACAGGTAGACCCAGCAGCAGCACCAGGACCATCAACAAATATCTAATCCAGTTTGTTTTGGAAAGCACCATTCCCTGATGTGTTCAGCTTTGCAACCTCTGGAAAAACAGGGAGGAGGGAGGGAAGCAGCGTGTAGCTGTCACAGCCCCCAAGAAAACTCGGTGGCACTGTGGCTGCTGTGCTGCGGGCAGAATGCCTGCCAGGCCTGTCTCGCAGCTCCCCTGGTGTACTCAAGGAGTTAATGGAGTCTATAGTGGAGTGTTTGCTTTCTTCTGCTTGAAATCAAATATCTGATCTTTATCTGAGGTGACAGGTTTAATGCCTTTTTTCTCTGACAAATTTTTAGCCAAAGAGGAATGCAAACATATATCGGTGTGGTTTTATAAGTGCACATCTGAGCAAGCCAATATTGGCAGCATCATTCTCTAACAAACAGCAAAGCCATGAGCTGGTGCCACTTGCTTAAAAAAAATTATATCCCTTACATCATTTAAATGAATTTACTTTAGATCTGTCAGAGGTCAGATACTTTAACAGAGCTTTAGGCAAGGAGAAGTATCACTGCTCAGCAATGACAACTCCTCTCCTCTCCTCTCTCTCTCTGTCTTCAAACCCCCCTCCCCCCCCCCCNNCCCCCCCCCCCCCCCCCCGTTTTTTTTTCTCTCTTTCTGCTGCTTCTTATTTGAGTTAATTTAATGTTTGCAAAATAGCTTATTGCCAGCCTCAGAGAAGGAAAATCCTTTCTCACGCCAATGGCAGGATAAGTTCCAGTCAGCAGATACTTGCTTTAGAAGAGGTCTCTCCCGTGGCATGCTCTACTCACTACTTGAGGAATCAGCTGAGGGAAAAAGGGACAAAGTAGTGCTGATTGGATCTGGAGTGGACAGAAGTCTGCTCTGGAAATGGGACTGTGAGGTACTGTTTTAAATAGACCAGCAAACATTCATGAAACCATGGTAGGCTGCAATCTTTATCATGCTAATTTTTATATACTTAAGCACAGCAAACACCATCTGAGTTAAAGTGGCTTTCTATCACCTCTCACTTATTAGGAAAAAAACAAGGTCCTGCTTTGACTGAAACTTTTGCTATAGATTTGAAGCACAAAACACTATTTGCTAACAAAATTCCTAAAAGCTCACTAGCTCTCAGATGTTAAAAGACATCCACATTTAAGCATCCCCAGAATATGTCCATGATTGGATGGTATGATAACACTGAATGGACCTGTGTGAAATAATGAAAAGACATTGTATTGTATCAGGCAATTTTCATTTTAGGTTATAATATTGTTTAACTTAAAATGGTGGAAGAATGTTATTTGGCCGTTTGTGGGCATTTGGAAGTTCAAAGTGTTCGCTAGATCACAATTTAAACCAAGGTTAAAGGTACTCAGTATGCGTCTTAACAGAGGTGAGAGTACAGAGAAAAATGGTAACTTTAGGGTGCCTCAGCCAACAAAGAACAATAGTGATCAGAAGAGTCAGTCAGAGTTTTGATCAGTTGAGTTTTGACCAGGCAGAGTTTACATTGTGGTGTGTCTACAGAATAACTGGAATCAGATTTGTTTGGTCCTGTTTTATAGAAAAATTTTCATCCACTGAAGTTTGTAGTGTACTTGCAGAATCCACTGATTACAATGAGTAAAACAATTTACCGCTAACATAATATGCAAGTAACCTCACTGTGTCTTGGGAAGTC
Source organism: Alectura lathami (assembly GCA_013399715.1). Taxonomy (NCBI): domain Eukaryota; kingdom Metazoa; phylum Chordata; class Aves; order Galliformes; family Megapodiidae; genus Alectura; species Alectura lathami. The sequence goes on along the minus strand of VXAV01009875.1, from coordinate 212,202 downwards.
ATCACCTTTTCCCCACACCTTTGGCCTCCTAGGGCAGAATACAAGCATCAGGCAATAGTGTTTGGACACAGAACTCAAGAATTTTTAATTGTCTCATGTTGTGGCTGACAAAATTGTGTTCCTTCAAAGAAGAGCTCCATATTCTGCCAAACATTGGCTAATTGGTATTGACTCAGGTTGTGTGGAATATAGGATGATAACTCTGTCCTGTTAGCACTGTAGATGTCCAGACAGTCCTACCCTGATAAGAAGCCCAAATCCATGCTGAAACTGAAAGGCCACCCTGATGATGAGAGATGAATTTAGATTTGATCATGGGCTTGAGCCTATGCTCAGACTGCTGTGAGCACACACCCAGCAGGTGGGCAGGTCCTGCATAATGAGGGCAGTTGATCTTCTGTTCCCAGTTGCTTCAGCAGTGGAGAGCTCTTAAGTAGGTTCGTAGCTGAGAACCTTGCTCCGGAGTGTGGCAAATGGCAGTGTTGGCACCAAAGCTGCTAACATTGCTTCCAGCTCCAAACTGCTCAAATCTTTGTGATTCATTCACCCAATACTAGTTTTCTGCATGTCAGGTTTTGGTATCATGAGAAATGTGAGCACAACTGGATTCGTGCCAAAGACATCCTTATGATGAAGTGTGACAGACTTCAGCTCTTTAATAGCATTGCAGGTAGACAGGCACACATGGATGGAGGGCCAGATGGGAAGGTGCTGTTCCTCAAGGTACCCAAGGGTACCTGTATAACTTCTATTTCCACGCTGTGTGTTGTGAATGGCCTGCTGAATCACAGCAGGAGAAGAGCTGGTGTTAAGTTCGTTTGTGTTGTGATGGGAATTTGGGCTCATCAATCTCTACTAACCTGCTGATTCAGGATTGCAGTTGTATTTGTCCTGCGCAGTCCCTGACTGTGCCCTTTCCCCTGTTCTCTCGTGAACAGACTGAAGTGCCAGTCATTTAGAGCCAAATTACTCTCCCATACCATTGCAACGTTGCTCCTTTTTTTTCTTTTTTTTTTTAAAGACCTCAAGTGGAAGCTAAAAAGATGAAAAAAGTATTCAGCCTATCTGAGTAAAGCTGGAAACCTCCCACCAACCCACATGGCTCCTGCCACCTTGGCATTGTAGGGGTGCAAGCATTCAACCTCCTGTGATGTTGCTGGAGAACCCAGGCCCACTGTGTGTGCACATGGCTGGGATAGGGAGCGAGGCGCAGTGCACTATGCCCCTGCCATGGGGCTGGCCGGCGGATCCCAAGCCACCCTGTTCCTCAGCTTCTGGCTTCTCCAGCATGATCTATGGAGCGATGCTGACAGTAGATTTTCTGGCAGCAATAAAGGTGGCCTGATTCAGAGAATAATTACTGTATGCAAATGAGTGTGATTTTCCTCTGCCCTTTTATGGATGACTCTGCTCTGCCATTCATCAGGCCCACAAATTTCACTTGGTAGGAGACGGATTTAAAGAGACAGCTGCCTCTAGAGCTTTGTCTTGGACTTACTAAATCCATGCTTAAGTGTCTTCATAAATAGAAATGCATATGTTATAAAGGAGATGGCAGATTCCAGCCTCTTTATCTATGTATTATTGCTTAGGAAACTGTTGAGAAAACATCCGACTCACTGGCCATACAGTATATGAATGCTTTCACTGCTTTGAATAACAGTCTCTTCTCAAATCAGGGTTATATGTGGTTTAGTATGGCCTCTAGTGTGTTTTTCCTCTCTCGCTGTGTCCTTTATGATGTTTATATGGTATGTGCCTCTGTGCGCAGTGGAGGAGGGAGAGAGAGCTATATTTTTCCTTACGACGATTAGTTAATGGCCATCACGTTCAGCGTGGTAATGGCAGAGGCTGCCCTTACAGCAGGAAGGCTTGGTGTGTTTGTGCTGTTGGGGGTCAGCCCGCTTCATTGCTAGCAGAAAACATCCCATAGTTTTGGTTTTTCTGCTGTGGTCTTGATCTAATTATGCAATCAATATATATCATGGTAAAGGGGGAAGAAAACACAGCAGAAAATAAACAAATCAAGATTTTTTGTTTCTGAGCATGGCATATTGTTGTGCACATGTGCCTGTTAGGTAGCAGGAAAAGTAAACCATGATGAAATCAGTCTGCTGTCATTTCCCAGTGCTGGACAGAGGAACATGATGTTGCATTCAGAGGAAACGTGTAGTACATAACGTGTCACAGCTAAATATCAGCTTCTGCATCTGCTCCCAGCGTGTGCTGAGCACCCTCCTCCTCAGAGCATGGAGGAATGAGTGGCATGAGAGGAGCCGCCCGTCTGTCACCGGGCTGTCTCGTTACTTGTATAGTAACAATACACCCATGTCAGTACACCCAGAACACTTTTCCTCCAGTGCCACTCAAAAGACGGAGCAGAGAAGCTGCAATGCTTCTGTGTTTACCAACAGCATGCACCACTAGAGGCCATCACACTCTTCCCTAAGTAAATATCAATTAATGCAATCAGTTGCAGGGGAAGCTGGGAGGTGGGATCTTGGACCCTTACTCTCCTGTCTGTAAGCTCTCTTACTTCTGTTCAGTGGTCAGGTGTTTTGACTCACAAAATGCTGAAAAATATACACCGAGAGTGGAACTGTTTAAGGAAGCCTCTGGCCCATACACTGAATGTACTAAAAGCTCCTTTTCCTTTGAATATAAGAAGTAGGTTTCAAAGAAAAAGGAAAAAAACAACTGGCCAAGGAGTGCATTTTTTCTCAGGTAATGGAGAAGAGGAGAACACAAAACTCGCAATGAAATGGAGGGATAAGGAAAGTTTCTGAGTTCTGCCACAAACACAAAGTCTATCTTGTTCACTTCCACTTTTAGCAAATTTCTTCAGTCTCACAGAGGTTGGCTTGGAGCAGTTTCCAACACCCAAACCTCCCCACTCCTTGGGACTCCTCGTTGTAGTAATTAGTTCCAGAGATTTAGCTGTAATGGGCCTGGGCAGCTAAGAAGTTACTGGGTATAAGTAAACATTTCCTGACATTTGGAGGCATGAGTGATTTTCTGGCAAGCAAGACTTCTTTTGGGTAGTCCTGGGCATCCAAATTTCTTTGAGGAAATGTAGGAAAACTGGTTTTGACTTGAAGATTGTTAAGACCCCACGTATTGGAAAGATATTATTCCAAAACTCAAAGCTGCAGATGGGAGGCATAAATCCTCACCTACCCAAACCAGCAGTGCTGATCCTGCAAAGCCTTTGGAGATGTCACCAGTGGTTCCAACAGGTCTGTGGGGAGGCTGAACTCTGTGCTGGAGCGCCCAGCACTCACACTTGCCCGAGGAAGAGAGCAGCAGGGCAGCAGCAAGTGTTTGGAGAGTGAAGTTAATTATCGGCAGCAAAAAAGCAGCTTTCCTAAATTATTAAGAGGTATTTATCTCATATCTGTTGAGCTGCTGTTCTAATGTAGGTTGACCTCTGACAAAGATTACAATAATTTGACATTCTTACATTACATTAATAGCCAGAGTGACTCATTCGGGGGGCTGATTCTGACTTACAGCTCCAGAGCCGCATGTCCTATTATTATTTTTGTGTTAAGACTTCCACCCTGATGGGTTTCCATGTAGCTCTGAAGCACAGCAGGAGATTTAACCAGTTACAGAACTGTTTCACTGATTCCCTGTTTCCCAGTTTCCCAGTCTTCTAGGAAACAGAGAGCCAGTGTTGCTGCTGGAAAGCGTTCGGCATGAAGGTGGTCCGGTCTTGCACATCATTGAGCACCAGAGTCCTTCAACATTTTTCTTCAGGCACTGATATATATGGAGGACATCTCATGCAGAGAAAACTTGTTTTGATAAAATTTAATGTGGTCCCAGGCAGACGGTTGAGTGCCCTGCAAGGAGGCCTGGGTAAATTCCTACCAACCACAAAGTGCTGCTGCCACCATCAAACCTGTTTTAACAAGTGCTTAACCACTGCACTGTTTAAACAAATTTTACTGAGACTGGGCAAGCTGACCCTGGAAGGGCACCATAGGACATTCCAGTGGTCTGCTAGAAAATCTGACCTGGGACTTCCAAAATTGCCACGGCAGAGCTGGGAACGGAGAAAGGATCTCCAAGGGGAAGGTTTAAATAGGTATATTTATTTTTCTTCAGATCCACAAGATATTTAGGACTGAGGCCTGATTAACCTGATGGTGCTGATAGTTCACATGAGACAGAATAAGGCATCCATTTCAAAACTACTTTCCTCTTCTGTAAAAACTCCACACCACAGTCAATATAAAGAGAGGCAAAGGGGAGAAAAAAATCTCATTAAGGAGGAAAAAATCACAAAAGTTTTCACTGAACACATCTTCATGCGACCATAACCCATCCCACCTGCAACTTGCTTCCTCTTCCCTCTCCCTTTTCTGACCCTCTGTGACTACAGTGAAGAGATGGCTCCTGCAACCCAGCTCAATATATCGCATCCCAAATGGTTTGAATATGTATTAAGCATCAGGTCTAGGGTTACTGTTGCATGTTTATAGTAGTCCCCACTGTATGCTAGGCACTTGCCAAACATTCAAGAAGAAAGATATCTGCTCTGAGGAGTTTACCATGTAAGAAGAGTGAAAAAAGTTGACAGAGGCTAGGGGGAAAATGATAGGAAGTTTACAGTCAGCTAGAAATGACAGGAACAATTTAAAGTTGGATGGGAAGAGGTCCTGCAGGTGAACTCCAGGAGGTCTTGCTGGGCATCTAGAATCACACAGATGAAGTTGCAGAGTCAGCTCTGAAGCAACCTGACAAGGAGATAAACAGGCTGTCAGCATGGGAGTCCACCTATCTGAGCAAAACAGCTTGTTTTATTCTTATTTTTGAATCAAGACACTGCTCAAACAAGATGTCTAAATAGGGCAAAGTTCCCCATGCAATCTGACATTTTTTGTGTGGAGATGTTTCTATGAAATTTGAACCATTCTCTCTTTTTCCACTAAATTTTCACCACATTAAGTCCACTTGTAACAAGCTCTTCTTCTGCCGATCATTTCCTTCCTCTTCTCACAAATCCCTTGTGCTCCCTCGTGTTCATGGACAAACGCTTTGCCAGTAGAGGAGCAACTACACTACCTCAAGCCAGAGACTTTTGTGGCCGTTACCCATAATGCCTTAAAGTGGACAAAAGGTTTCTGAAACACACACTGAGACACACCACAGGAGAATAGTTAAAAGAAAATAGAGCATCTTTTCAGTCAAAACATCCTGCAGTATCTCCACATAATGCTTCATGGCATATGACAGGAAGAAGATGACACCTCTCACCACTAGTCAAAAATAAAAACCATGTCAAATATGAATTGCCTTTGAAAAAACTGTACATGATTTCCATGGTCAGACGTCCTGGAAAACCTCCAAAAAGGGGGAGGAGAGAGGAAAAAAAAAAAAAAAGAGAAAGAAAAAAAGGTTATTGATTTCCTCATCGGGAATGTTATATAACCTTCATATTTTATTAAAAAACTTTTACTCTCACTTTGTGAAAGGTCCTTTAACACATTATGTCATTTTGTAATACAATAGTTCTCCAGCTCCTTCCAGCCCCATCTCCCTGATGTGTTCTCTCAACTGTAGTTATTTTCCTTCCTTTTGAAACAATATTTCTGTTAAAATATTTGCAAGTGTTAAACAAAGGGGCGCACTTCAGTACAACGTAAGTTAGTACAGGCATCAGACAACACTCAGAACACGCTGACATATTTCAAGCAAAACATGGGAATGCTTCAATTAAAATCCTATTTTTTTGCCTGAAACATGCACTCATAGTCTTTGTTTTAAGAGCACAAAACATTTTTCCCCCTTGTAATAGCAGATTCCAGCTGCAGGACTCCTCAACTTTTCCTTCCCCCCTTCCTCCTTCTCCACGTCTCCCCCTCCTTTCCTCCTCCTCTCCCCCTCCTTCCCTCCTTCTCTCCCCCTCCTTCCCATCCGGCGTCTACTCACGCACACATACTCTCTAACTTTTTGTTTTTAGTAGCGGCTGCCCCATAAGAAATGCTATCCAACAGACCTGGTGCCTGTCACCGCTTCCCATCACATGCCTGGTAATTAAACTCTGACTGATTTATTGACTGACAGCCAACAAATCCCAACCCAGTTTTTATGATATACATGCTTCCCCAGGCTAAATTCACTCAAACAACAGCCCAGCTGAAAAGGAGGAGGAAAGAGGAAAAAAAAAAGAGTGATAGAGAAAAAGCGCTACACACACACGCACACACACTCTCACACACACAAAAAATCTGGTATTGGTAGATGAAGGGGAGACATTTTGCAAAGAAAAAAACTCAACACAACATCTCTTTCAAATCCAGACTTAGAAAGGGAAGAGGAGGGGGAAAGGAAAAAAGTAGTAAACATCATTACTTCAGCTTTAAGATTCATTTGAAACGTCTCACGTACAAAAGAGCTCTGAAGGGGAAAACAAGACGTGCTTGCAGCTAATATTACAGTCAAGTTCCAATTTTACCTAAGGGAAAGCAGCTTTATTAAAAGTCATGACTGAAATTGCGTGACAGGTGCCAATATTCTCCACCCTGACAGATGTGTCAGTTTGCGAATGCCATTTTCTTGTCAGCGGTCCCTAGATGGAGTTGCTCCCATCACCATTTGTCTCTCTTCCAGCTAGATCACACATGCCCGTCGCTTGCCTCCAAGCTGCGCTGCGTTGTTTGATATGTGGAATCTTCACAATGAGACTTATTAAAAGACAGTCCATTATTTTTATTTAGAGCATTTCCAAAACAAGCAGAGCGCACACAGAGATAATTTAAAAATCGTGTGGCGGGTCATCTCCAGGCCAGAGCGGCTCAATTGGAAATGCATAAGAAAGCAGTGTTTCCCCCGAGCCCCTCCTCATCCCTCAGTTCATAATGAGGTTGATTTGAGTGACATTTAACCCTTGAATAATGGCCCTCTGAGCCAGCAGGACCATAGAGCCGCGCTCCGCAGAAGCGGCTCAGCCTGAAGGATTAATTTGGCCCCAATTTTTCCTAAATTTCACCCCCCTCCTCCTGCTTTCTTGCAGGTGGGATTCGCAGCACAATGATAGATATAAAATACTCTTGATCGGCTGTATTTATAGACCCTTTTCCTCCTCCTGTTGGTTTCAAACACAAAGAAAAATGGTATCTCTCAATCGTGCCTGGTATGAACAGCAGGTGAAGCTGCAGCAGACTCCTCTTCAGCCTCTGATGGAAAATTATTACAGATGAAATGATTCTGTAATGGAAATGGTAATAGGAAAGTTTCATTCTAAAGGATGTTTGTGCTAACATGAGAGGCCATAATATGTGATGGATTTGGATGCAGGGATAAGTGTGATCTTGAACTGGATTTTACTTCATCATCTCTAGAGGTGGCATTGGGGGGCTGGAGGAGGGCTAATGGGCAGTGCTTGCAAACATTGCTAGGTGAAAGGACTTAAAATATGAGGTTAATGTCTCATTGTCCTAGGCCAAGTGGCATAGCAGGTTGTTGCTTTAGCATTTCTTTGTTAAGTACATGGATGCTAATTAATCTCAGGCTGGAATTAGCTAATCAGTCCTGGTGAGTATTTCCTCATCACTAGAGGAAAGATGTGGGGTTAAACTGTAGCTAACCCTTTGCAGATAATAGGTGGCTTCTTTTACTTCTTGACAGGAACCAGTATTTACCACTTCAGCCCTACCTTGGCACAAAACGTGGTTTAAAGCTTTTTGCTGTCTGACTGGCAGAGAAGATTTTGTCTCCGTTATCTAAGTAGGCTGCAGGCAAAGCAAGGCTGCAGCCTGCCCCCAAAGCCAGGCACTGCCAGTCACCTGATGGCACTGGGCTCCTGGTGTGCTCCTAAGGCTTGTACACTCCTGATATCCCTCAGCTCAGTCCCAAGCATCCAGCAGATGGGGGCAGCCTGGGATGACCTTTCATCTTCAGAATATGAACAGACCCCAAAGCATTTCGGGGACAGGTACTAGACTGAAAAGAGTAATAATAATGTTTGACAGGACCTAGATGGAAAAATAAAGGCTACCTCAGAAGTGGGGAAAGAGAGAGAGAAATAATAGAAAAGAACAGAATAAACAAGAAATTGGTTGTATCACTTAGTGTTCACAAAAGGTACTTTGATACTGTTTGTGTTGATGAAGTTTACTAAGAATTTGAAAACAAAAGAGTATGAAAACTGACACTCTCTGCCAGCTGTTCTTAGGGGAGTGCTTCCATTACACAATCACCTGGAAGACCCATGCGTACGCAGTTCCTTCACTCACTGGCCTGTCAGCCTTTCCCACAAGCAGTCCTTTAGAAACATATCTAAGAACTATAAAACCACAACCAAAAAATATTTGTGAATTTTCTCCCTAAGATGGAGAAAGAAGATGGGCTGCCACAGGAATATTTTCTCCCTGTTCTCCCAAAACAATGCCTACAAGGCTAAAGCTACCATGCTGAGATCAGCTCCAGGAGGAATTATACCATAGTCCTGAACAATTATCAGGCCTGAGGCAGGCAAGGAACATACAAAACTCTTCCTGCATCACACAGTATATTAGCATTTCTCTCTGGGGAGGGGGAGAGAAGAGAGGACAGAGAAAGAGAGAAATATGCTGCTTGTCTGACTGATTTGTCTACTCTTCTAGATGCCAGGCATATTCTCACTGTGTTCTAACAGTCAGAAGCTGTGGGCTCAGTTACAAGACAGAAGAAAGAAAAAAAAAATCTGCAGGTGAAAACCTTCTGAAGGGCAGGACTGCAGACTTCTTGAGTTTGTGGGCATGAACACAGCCTGTTCAAATGACTGAAACTGCTGCAGCAGATCTGCTCTGAAGTCCATCTTTCAGGCAGAATCAAGGCTTGTAGGTCTCAATAAAGTCAAATCAACACATAGCAACAAAATAATGTCTGGGCAGCTGACAGATGCTAATGAGCAGGCTTATTTAAACAACCAGCAAAATCCAGTTAAAAACTAAGTAGATATTTAAAACTCTGGACTCAATCCTTTTTATTTGGAGAGAGATAATTAGGGCCCATAGGACATTTTCTAGGAAGATATTTGGGATGCTGCATTAAGAGCCCATTTCTGAGCATGGTTGACCTTACTGAGAGAGAAAGTATTCCTGGTTTTAATCACAGAATGTAGTTAGTTCCATGTATTTAAAGGATCAGACAGTATGGGCAGACAAAGAAAAAAGCAAATAGGCAGAAGAGGATGGGGTGATGAAGAACTGTGCCAAAGACATTAGAGTTGATGAGTCCAAGAAGACTTGTATGACTTCTCAGCTTTTTAATATGACTTAGGTGGTAGATACATGTAAGCAGACATTTTGGAGTTTGGATCTTTGGGTAAATACACATTCAATGGATATTTTTAACATCACCTTGACAGTAAATGAGACTGTTATCTTGCCATGTAAGAAAACATTTACATTACTGACTTCAAAATCATATTCATGTCATGAAGCAGTGGGGTCTTCACTGAGTCCAAGGTCATCAGGGTGACAGCAGCCAACAGAAAACAAGATTTACACACCGTCAAAAATGGAAACCATTCCTCTTCTCTCATTCCTCCCCCCAAGTATTTGCACTTGCAAACTACTGGCCTTCAGCTGCAATGTGGAAATAGCTCAGATGGTAATAATTCTAAAGAAAACATTTGCTTTTTGTAAAAAAACTTCATCACTGGGAAAGCTCTGACTTGATTTTTGCATGGCTTTCCTTTCTGCTGTGACACACTGACAGAAAAAGTCGAAAAGAGTGTCTCCTTTCCCAGGAAAGCAGAGCAGAGATCAGCTGGTAGGGCTTGGTGGCCCTACTGCATATGATTCATATCCTGTAGTTGTTGGTAAAGGAAAGGAAAGAAGATCCTGGGGACGTAGACACATTTTGATCTTTTTTGTCCTGTGTTTCACTGGTTTTGCTTCTATACTGTTCAAAGTGACTGTCAGGAAAAATTGCTGACACTTCTGTTAGCGAGCAAACAACCTGCTTTGGGGTAACTTTTTTCAGGTGTTTTTTTTTTTTTTTTTTCACAACCTATAATTTCTTTGTTCTGCTGAATTGCCAGGGAAATCCAGAATGCTATATACATTAATACTACTGGCTTTTCTTTCTTTCTGGCAATCACTGAGAAGAATAACACTTCATGTGGGAGACAGCTGTTCAGATATGTTTCAAGTAAAGTTAAGTCGATATGTGTACATTATTTCCCANGAAACAGAAAAAAAAAAGATCATTACAAAAAAAAAATAAAGAAAGAAAGGCTCAGTGGGAGTCTTCAGATGGCCTCTTTCAAAGCAAGGATTTCTCTTTTGCATTTGGTCAGTCTTCATTCACCAAGAGCCCCACAGAAGGCAGTTTACATCAGCTCTTTCAAATATTAGAGGATTGATGTCTGAGTGGACTAATAACAAAATACCTCAAACTACAGATTAGAACATAAAAAGACTGGATGATTTTGAGGGCACTCGGCCAGAACTGAGCAACTGTATGCATCTGAAGTGAGTGTTTTTGCACAAAGGACTGGGCCCTCCCTGAATGCTGCTCCTGCTTTCAGGTAGTATCATATTCACAGCAGGGAATAATTAAAACAAATATATATATATACACATATATATATCTATATAAAGGAAAAAAAAATGAAAGGAAGAAGATCAGGAGAAGTAAATAAAGAAAACTACCTAAAAACTGATAGAATGAAGTTGTGTCCAGCTTAAGATCAAAAATGACAAAACATATCATTTTTAATGGGCATAAATATAGATATTAAAAAAAAAAAGTCTAAGTTTCTACAGGGGAAATAGCTACTGATTAAGATATCCAAACCACCTTAAGCCAGTGTGTTTTAACAATCTCAGAAAATTAAAAGTTGGACTCTCTTATCTATCATCTTATGACTACATCTTATCCAACATTATATCTTGTAAAGCCTTTGACACGGTCCCGCACCATATCCTTATCTCGAAACTGGAAAGATATGGATTTGATGGGTGGACTGTTCCCTGGATAAAGAACTGGCTGGATGGTCACAGCCAAAGGGTTGTAGTCAATGGCTCTATGTC
>VXAV01009875.1:170648-184139 GCA_013399715.1 Alectura lathami | reverse complement strand
CTCGGCAACCACATCAGCCAACTCCTTCAAGACCCTGGGATGCATCCCGTCCGGCCACATAGACTTGTAAACATTCAGTCTCATCAGGTGGTCACAGACTTGCTCTGCTCTTACACTGGGAAGGATTTTGCTCCCCGCATCCCCACTTGTATTTTCAGGGGCATGAGAGACCTGAGCAGCCTGCCCGGCAGTGAAGACCAAGGCAAAGAACTCATTAAGTACCTCAGCATTCTCCACATCAGACGAGGCCAGTTCTCCCTTTCCNCTCCACATCAGAGGAGGCCAGTTCTCCCTTTCCATTCATCACAGGGGAACACTCTCCTTCACCTGCCTCTTCTGCCCAATGTAGCTAAAGAAACCCTTCTTGTTGTTTTTTGCATCCCTCGCCAAGCTTAATTCTACCTGCGCCTTGGCCTTCCTGATCCCATCCCTACATATCCTGACAGCAGCTCTGTAATCCTCCCAGGCCACCCATCCCTGCTTCCACTGCCCATACTTTGCCTTCTTTTCCCTCAACTTGAACAGCAGGTCTTTGCTCAGCCACGCTGGCTTCCTCCCCTGCCTGATTTTTTATTCAGGGGGATGGAGAGTTCTTGTGCTCTCAGAAATAAGTTTTTAAAGTGCTGCCAGCTCTGCTCCGATCCCTTGTCCCTAAGGACAGTTTCCCAGGAGACATTCCCAGGAGGGGCAGATCGATAACAGGGAAGGAAGATGTGAGGGCTGAAAGGACAAAGATAATTCATTTTGGCCATATTGGAATAAAACACTGGAAAAAGAAAATACCATGCCTTTGCTTTTTTGGTCTGAGATGAATACACAAATTGAAATAGTTTCAAAAGATCCAGTTAATTTCAGAATCTCATACCAAATGTTAATCAGCACACAGTCCCTCTCAGCGTGCTATCCTGGTAATGGCAAAAAGGTGATGTTGCCATTTCTGTAACAAATCATTTCCGATTTCATTTTATAACAAATTTCTAGTCATCTGGGATGGAGAGACAAGGAAATTGAAAAACTTCATATTGATCCATAAGTATAAAGGCATCTTTATATACCCTCTCTTCCTGAAGAGAGTCCATAGAGAACCTAATGCAATGTTTCCAAATGGCTTTCACTGGTTTGCAAATAATTTCTTTTCCTTCAGTCTACAACTGGCCTCTCCAATCATGCCAGCCAAATTTAGCAGATAGTAAAAACTGATCACACTGTAAACTCCCATTAGAAAAACAAATTAAAAAAAAAAAAAAAAACTTACCCTTATTCAAAGGAACTCTCTAAAAATTAAAATAACATAAAATAACATAAAATAAGGAATTACCATCCAATGTCAGGGGGTATTCTGCTTATCTGTTAGTACTTCATTGTTTGGCATTGATTTATCCTTATGCAATGTGGAAGTCAAACCTATCACTCCAGCTTTCCTACTAAACTGGCTGGGTCTGACAGTTTGGATATTATAACTTGGTCTCACTGCTTGTCCAGGAAAAGGGAATGAGCATGTAGATCTGCAGTGGTAAAATTATCCAAAAATTCCACATCTTCTCCTGTAATTACTTCAGAGTTAAGATACACTTCAATTTTTTTTTTTTCCAGAGTATTTTTTCATTTGAACCAGCTGTAAACCTACACTTCTGCACTTGTCTAGATGCTCATTAAACCCATGACTGGCCCCATTCCACATCTGGCCATTGAAGTGCAGACAAATATACTCTTAGGCTGACTGAATATACTTGATGCTGTCAAGCGTTGCTGCTTGGTGACATTAATATTACTATTATTTACTGTTTACATATTTAATGACCTTATTGATAATATGCACTGTTAGTACTACTAATTACAAGACAATAAATATAATTTATAAACAGCTTACAGTGAAATACATAGGAAATCATTAGTGACAATACCTGAAAGAGCTGCAGATTTTGTGTTTGCATGCCACGCATTATTTTAAATTGATATTATCATGATATAATCTGTTTATCAAGTTTATCAAAACTTAGGCATAAGCAAGTGACCTACATAGAATCATTTTTGTCTTCAGCAGAGAACTGATCAAAGCTATAATTATGGTGTGATTACCTTGTTTTTAACTCTAGTTAGCAAGAAAAGAGAGAAAAGAAAAAAGAAAATGAAAAGTCTCTTGTAAATCAGATCTTTCAGGGTATGACAGCTCTAGTTTTTCCTCCAGGTGTACATTATTTCTTTAGTTAACACTTAAGGCAAGGTAAGGAATATACCATTTCCTAAGACACATTGACCATATTCTGACTATCCTTGGCTTTCAGGACATGGCATATTTTCCCAAAAGGAATCTTTGCCAAATGTGTTCTATTCTTTAAACACTGAAATTCACTTTGATAATGGCACCTTGTTGCAGTTTCAGGAAATACTATAGAGGTGATGTTACTCAGCTAAGGCCTGATGTAGAGGGAATTGACTCTTAATCCCTGGGCCAGTTCAAGGGCATTTTTCTCGGCAAGGATCAGGACAATTTGCAAAAGCAGCCTATAATCTGTGTGGTTTTGGAAGCACGCTGTAGTAAGCCATCTCTCCTTTTCATGGAGAAAAAGCAAGAACCATGCCTCCTGAAGCCCAGTGGGGACCACGTCAGGCACAAGCAGTGCAGTCTGCCCCATGTCCTGCTGGTACTGCCACATTTGTGGCACCTAACCCTGGGTGGGCTGCAAAGGCCACAGAAGGAGAGGAGAAGCCTTCTTGCTGCTGGCAGGACCAAGGTAACTGGTTTAAAACTGACTCACATATGTCTATGGAAACAACAGACCTGACTTCTTCACAGGCATTTCCAAACCAGGCTCTCTGTAGTCAGTCTGCACTGCTGTCATTTTCTCAGCTATATGTAGTGATGGCTAGGCAAAAAGATGTATTTCTGTGTAAAACGTCTGATTAAAAAGCATTCTTTGTGATGGAAACCTTAGAAATTTGGAACTTGGACCATAAACACCACACTTCTTGAGAAAGCTTCTTCTAGATACAGAGGAAACTCTTGCTGAGACTCTGCACATGTGAGTCATAAAGAAAAAAGAATGATTCTATCAGTCCTTTTATAAAGTCATTCATTTCCTACCCGTTGCTGCTTGCACTGATCTGTTTTCTAATGTATTTAAACAGCAGTGGTGACCAGTGGGAAACATGCCCAGATCCTTGCATATTGGGATTTTCTTTTAAGGGTCTTTTTCCCCCTTTCATAACAGCAGGGTGGCTGGGGCTCAGGATTTCATTACATACATAAGGAAAAGTCCTGTAGTCACTGAAATCAAGGTCAGTAATGCAACCAAGATACTACAATATATTTATATGAAAAAAAAAAAAAAAAGTAAGAAAAAAAGAGCAGAAGTCTTCTAAACCCCAGTACAAACACATTTTTGCACAGAATACCATCTTGAACATCACAGCTAAAAATCTAGAAGTAGAAGGAGGAAAGAAAATTAAAGGAGAAAGCTAGAGTGAGTAGAGAACCAGGAAATGAAAGAATGGAAGGAGAACAGAAAAGGAGCAGAGAGAGGCAGTACATTGAAACTGAATGGGGAAATCACAAAATGAGAAATATAATACAGGCCTATTTTTATGCTGGCATGAAAAATTCATCTTTGTGGATTTACAAGCAATTGTGGATCCAAAAATGTCCACTATTTTCTGACCTTTGGTAAGTAATCAGTACCTCATAGACTGTTCTATTCAGTCAAATACATATAATTGCAATAATTTTGTTTAGTAGAAAAATGAAAAGCAACATGAGCAGGATTATCAGGGATATATTGGCAAAGATTTTACTCAGAACAGCTCCTTTTAAATCTAATAGGATGTCAATATTAAAAGATTAGCTAAAAGGGAAAGGTGGGTTGTTTTTTTTTTTTTTTTTTTCCTGAATCAAATTTCTTGGAAAACACAGATCTGACCTTCCATCCTCTCTATTGAGAATTACTGACTTACCAAGATTTAGTCCATTGATATATGCTCTGAATGGAACTGGATATATTTGAACATAAGTGTAATTATATGTAAGTACTATAATTTTATTACCATGATGCTATAGCTATTGATTACAGATAATTGTCTGAAGCCTACAGACATGGTTGCATAAAGCTGATGGCTGATATCGTCTGTTAGGTGTCATCTCTGCACTACTGGAAGAAAATGAAATCAGATTTTAAGAGCACCATCTTATTTCAATTGATATCTGAAATACAAAGAATGAATATCATACTCCATACTTTCTAGAGTGAGAAAATTTGATACGAAAAGTGCCTGTGGAAATATAATTTTGGGAATGATTTTAGCTGGTTTCTCTCAGTGTCTCACATTAAATGTATGTTTAAAATACATAGAAAGTTCTGTCTCTGATCAAAAACAGGAGTAAAAAAAGTGTCTTTGTGTTCTAATTGCATTCAACACTGGTGGAAACAGAAAAAAAAAAATGAGGTGGAGACTTGCTTTCTGATAGTTATCTTCTGAGGCTATCAAGGTGATTTAGAGAATTGAGTGAAGCCTTGACACAGCCTTGTGCAACTGAGATGAAATCATTGCTGGTGTTTTAGCATTTTATCCCATCAGACTGGGGTCTTTTACAATAACCTGTCCCACCAAAGATGAGTTAATAGCCAGGCCTATCACTACCACCAAGCAAAGTCAAAAAGTCCTGAAAGCATGACAGACAAAGAGTTTCTGGGCCTTAGATACTGCAGGTGTACTGAAGGGCCACTGATGCACAGTGGCCTACATGTGAAATGTATTCAGTCTTAAGGGTGTGATAACGACTCTCTATTGTAATTTCATTTTATCTGCCACACCGGTCTTCTGCCTATTAAACTCAGTTATTTCAGCCTGTTGCAATCTCTTGAAAGATTTAAATAGCCAGCAGAAAAGTGTCAAAGTTATATCTCTTGTTCTCATTTCCCTCCTCCTCTTAAATGTACTCTCTTCAGGAGTGTTTTAACAATCATAGTAGCCCCAGTACCAGGAGGAGGAACACACACCTGGTGGAGCTTCTCACCCTGGTTTTGCCTTACTGATGCGGGAGAAGAGACCATGAAGCTCCCTCCAGGGTGGAAGTCAAGGGTTTTCACCACACTCCTTCCTCCAGAGGCAGAGGGTGCCTGGCACTGGCAGGAGGGTGAGTGCCCACTCAACACACAATATGAAATGCCAGGTGCCCCTGGCCAGGCATCGCTGCAGCTGAGGTGTACCCTCTATCTTTGTGCTGTTTGGAGAGCAAGACGCAGAAAGGTTTTTTTTTAATCTTAATTTCTCATGTTAAGGTAAACTATTTGTCCTCAAATTTGCTATGGGATTTTTTTTTTTTTTTTTCCCCTGCTTACACCACTGAATCAGTGTGCTGTTTGAGCTGGGTATCCCATAAGCTCCCAAGGTAGGGATCACCTCTTCCTCTACTGCTGAGAAGCACCCAGAGTTACTGGCCTGGCCTCATTCAGGTCCTTTGAGTGTTAGCACAAGCAAGTAATAATAATGGCATGATGATGTGTGTCTTTCAAAGCCTAAAATTGCCACTGTAGGTGGTGACAGTCCTGAAAAATGGAAACTGCAAGCTTTTAAAAGCTCACCAACTTTTTAATGAGACTAGGAAATGGCAGAGCAGAAGTCCATTCCCTGGACAATGAGAGCAACATGGGTAGGAAATTGTACTAAGCCAGCCTGCTCTCCTTGTAGCCTGCAGACTGGGCTCCTCCAGGACTTCCAGCATGGGGAAGAAGCCAGGAACACCTCCTCTGGGATCTCAGCTAATTAGAATATCCCGAAATGTAATGTCAAAACCTGTCCGGAAGCCTTAAAGAGAAACCTCAGATGTAATAACAGGATTAGAGGAACAGCATAGCCACTGAGAATTTCTTCATGTGGGTAGCTTTTACACTTCAGGAGGGAAGAGGTCCTGTGAGGTTTTTCTTTCCTTTTTTTTTTTTCCTTCTTCAGAAGATCTTAATGAATTTACAAAGTTGTTCTTTTCTGTTTGGTTGCAAAGTGTATGACACTGAATCAAGTAAAGGTCTAAGAAGCAGTCTGCAAATCTTCTTATTCACCTTACTTTAAATTTTTATACACTGAACTCTGAAACATGCAGACGGAATAAAACAAAAATATAGCATGTATTTTCATGCTGCTGTTGTCACTAATAAGGTGGCAGATTGTGGAGGGGGTCACTTTGTAGCCAAGTACACCTAGGTTCTAAATAATAAAAATCCAGTAAAAGCAAGGGACAAGTCATGTAGAAAAACTTAAATGTTTCCTTACTGGTTTAGTAAAGTTCTCCTGCTAGCAAATAATTTTGATCTGTTTAGAAATATTGTTTTCTTGTACTTCCAAAACTTGTTTTGCTTATTGCTGTTGTAGGCAATACAAGTAAACTAACAATCTGGGTTATTACTTTCTCGTAGGTTATTCACTCTTTCCTACAGTGCTTCCATACATTTAGCTTTAAGCCTCTGAATTCTTTTGAAACCGACAGAATTGGACACCTGTTTAAGATGAAGCACGTGCTTAACTGTGTGGCTGGACTGGAGCAAGGACATGACAGTGTATTAGTCAGAGGTTAGTCACATGCTCGTAGACACTTGAGGAAGACTTCATAACTTCACAATATGAGAGGCACAAAGGTTACAAGTAGGCAAATACCAGCTTAATATTTTACAGCAGACATTTACATCAGCACTGGTATTTCCCTTTAAAAAATCTTATTAGAATCTTTTATCTAAACCTCTTTTTATGAGATATTAATAGAGTCTTTATAAAAGCATGGGTTAGTTAAAAACTTCTCTTAGATGACGGTGTCATTACTGGTGGGCCCATGCTGCTCTTTTGGCATTCATCAGCTGGAGGCAAGTGGGCTGTCTCACGGGGAGTTGAGAACTTGCAGGTTATCACTTTGATTAGCTGCTGTAGGCAACCAGTGGCTACTGTAATTGCCTCCACAAGTCTAAAATGAATATACATTTCCTCTGACAAGGAAACGGTAGAAATATATGCCTAGTGGAAGCTCTAGGTTCCTATAATGCCATGGAGATCAAATTAAAAAAAGGAGAAAGAAAACCTGTTGCTATAGTTTTTCATTAATTAAACATCAATTTAGAAAATACTATGGCATTGACAGGTTTGGGACTGGCTGCTGATACTGTTTGGCAGAGACAAATTTTAAAGTGGGTTAGTGCATGAATCTCACAGAAGATAACAATAATGCTGTAATTGGAAGGCAGCCTCTTTAAAATATTAGTTTAAATTACAGTATACAAAGTCAGTCTAATGATTTAAGTATTTTTAAGTAGAGATCTTAAAGTAGCTCACTCATTAGCAGCCATCTGTAGGCAGTACTTGGATCAGGCAGAGAGCAGGGTGGGAGAGGAGGGGAAGCAGAGCAGAAACTTTCACGTTGCTCTAATAGCACAGGTATGGGGATGGCAGGAGAAAGATGAGAAACTGGGAGCCAGCGCTGCAGTCCACACCCAAACAGCCTCTGCACGCCTTCCCTCCCAGATTTGATTTACGTCAGCATCCTGCCTTGTTCCCTTGCTCTTATTTCTTTTCCTTCTTCAGAAACCTCGTTCTATGTGTTTCCTTGGGAGATGTGCCAACAACCAAGCCTTGGTTGTGGAAAAGTGGAGGGGCACAGCTCTTGGCAGCTCCAGCTTGCTCCTTGAAGGGCAGTGGGGATATGAGTTGAATCGCGAGGTGTTTTGAGTGGCGTTGGCCCCACCACCACCGAGCCAGACATCCCCATGCGCTGGCAGACAAACACGCAGTGGTCCAGCAGTACAGAGACATACCAAGCAATGAATCCAGTAGGCAACATTGTTATTTCATTTCTGAAGGTACAAGTCTGTATGAGGTGATGAGACTGCAGCAGTATCACCGAGAGTGAAATTTGGCCAAGTACTTGTGAATTAGAAAGGAAAAAAAAGACTGAATGGCATTGAAATATTTTCCTCTTTTGCCACTAAGATAGTTGCTATTAATACTTCTGGGAAAAGCAGGGTGAGAAGCAAGAAAAAATCCCTAAAATCAGTTTTGATAGCTGTTTTTAAACCTTTCCTTCATCCTAAGAAGTTGCATCATAGCTCTGGATCTCAACTTGGGATATTTTAGAAGGGGAAGATTTTATTAAAAGCATCATATCTTTGCGTATATTCACATATAAAAAGAGCAGAGGATCCAGTCTATATTCTTTCACCTCTCAAGGAAACAAGCTGTGTATTTGGCAATCACATTCTTCAGGATAAAAGTGGTGTGTGTGCTTTTCACACATTTTCTGCATAAATATTTTGAGGTTCCTGTAAAACAGGACAACTGCTTTTTTTATTCTTCATGAATCAGCCCCTATGTCTGAAACAAATCGTTGCAGCAACAAGGAATGACAGCATGACAGCCTAGTAGATTATTAATGGGAGTGACAGCCTGCAAATCAGAAATCATGGCAGTGCATCTGTATGAACAGCAATTTGTGCTCAGCTGAATAACCAGGAAATCCAGAAAATCAGAAAAGGTTGGGGGAGAAAATGAATCAAACAGAAACATTTTTAGATAACCCAAACTTTCCAGAAGTAATTGGCATGTTGGAGAAACAGCAACATTCAAAAGCGTAATATTACCAATACTTAAGTTCACATGTGCGTGTTTCAATGTACAGTAAAAAGTGAAAACTACAAGATAAACATAGGGAAAATATAAAAATGCTCAGTTTTATTATTATTATTTGTATTATCTATCAAAGTGATCATAGAATCATAGAACGGCTTGGGTTGGAAGGGACCTCAAAGATCATCTAGTTCCAACCCCACTGCCGTGGACAGGGTCGCCAACCACTAGCTCACTAGATCAAACTGCCCAGGAAATTGCAACCTGCATAACCACTTTATCATACTTTGGTAACAAATTTCATTCATTATGTATTCCAGGTATTGACACCGTAGAACTCCATAAGATGAATGTTGAAAATCTTCTGAAAATCAGAAAGGAACATCTCTGTATAATTTATAAAAGCAGATGCTTTGCTTTTTCTACCCTTTGGTTGAGTTCTTCTGTAAAAGGAAACAGAACAAAATCAAAAGTCTTCTATTTCTCCCTAGAACGTAATAGAAAGAAATTGTGCTATGGCAAGCACAGTTTGACATGTTTCTGGTGTTAGTTTATACAGAAGCTTATGCAGAAATTGGCCATGGAACTGTAGAAGAAGGATTAAATTATCCATGTGGATGTTTTATGTTTAACTTATGATGTTTCAAATTTGACTAAATGTTCCTGAAGTACTCCAGATTGTCATCTGAACCTGATTTTACCATCTCACTATTACTGTTCACCGATACAAGTCATCAATGATTCTATAGCGTGATTGACACCAGTGATTAATTAAGCAGTACAATTTCAAAATATTCATGAGCAGAAAGAAACTCAAAAATGAGTTTTAGTCTTATTTACATAGAAATTACTATAAATGAACTTCTACGATCAGAGGTAATACACTTTCTGACTTTAATCCCAATCCAGAAAGAGAAAAAATTGGTTGATGCAGAAAACCCCAAACTGGAATTTTGTGCACCATGGTGAATTTAAAGTTGCATCTCAGTCCAGATTTTGCCCTTTTAATTAGTGTCAGTTGTTTAATCTAAGGGATATCAATTCCTCAGTGTATATTCCAGCTATAGCATTGCCCAGACTGTAAAACGTTACTCTGATTTGTATCTTCAGTGAGGATTATAAGACCTAGGAGTACGAATCTCTTTTTACAGATACACATTAACTATAGTATAGCTTTCTTGTTGTGCAGTGGTTGCTAAAAGTGTGTAAAGCTGAACAAGGCAAGTCCAAGAAAGGTTCTACCTCTGGTTCAGAGGGACAGCAATTCTATTCACCATGAAAGGCATTTTCATGATGAGGTCATCCATACCTGAAACATAAACTTCCAGTGCTCCAAAGGAAGAAAGTGACAAACCACATACAGTTATATGCAGACAGAAGCTGATGTCCTACTCTGTTACTTCCTCCGCAAAAAGAATAAAATATTACCAGCTTTGCATTCCTCTTTGATTTTAGTACAGAAATTGCCACCAAGATGTAAATCTCAAAATTAATTTTGATTTGCAAGAAATCTGCTTCTTCTTCTTCTGATATTTTGATATTTCTGATTTTTTTTTTCTGATAATTTTTTTTTTTTTCCTTTGGCACTGTCAAGAATGAAGTCTTTGAATTTCATGTTTATTTCTAAAGGCACTGTAGAAATTTTGCATCTCTTCTTCATCAGCCTTTGTGTTTGATTTACACTAGAAGTTAGCATACTGCAATGGGTAACCCCCAGGCACTGCTATCATCCTGACCTTGAAATAGAATACCTTTTTGTACGCCTTTTTGGATCTCTAAAATATAAAATAAAATGAAATTAACCCAGAAGAACATCCACATTGGTTGAAAAGCTTTTTAATGTCAATACTAAATCTAAACAAAACGTGGTTTCTGAATGAAGTATCAAGGCAAATAATCCTCTTGCTCATCTTTTATACTAAAATGACTGCTATAGTATTGCATTGTAAGGGTACACGTGCCAGTAATGGATGAAATAAGACATCTGCTAGCAAGAAAGAAAAAAAATGTTCATGATAAGTTATGAGTTGAACAAGTATGGAGAAATATATGCAGAAATGAGAGTACAATACCTGCCAATCTATGTGTAAAGCACATATTTCCATACTGCATATAATTGTTCCAGTTGCTTAATGCCTTCGTCCCAAAGGACCTCAAGAATGCAACGTATCACCAGCAACAACCTGGGTAAGGTTAATCTCAAATAAAGACTTCCTCATTTGCCTTAGAAACTGCTCATGAATCTATTGAACAACCTTTGTAATTTCTTGGCATTCTTGGAACCATTTCAGCTTACCTGTGAATATGTTTTAGGGTTTGACCAAACTGAAAAAACAACTACTATCTTTTAAAGAATAGAGAAACAGAAAATACAGCATTTTGTGGTTTATCTCTGTAAATTTTGTGGAGCTGAACATGGGGTACAGTGAAGTAGAACAGAGATTGTTTCTTTCAAATTGAAAGATTGGTAATGACAGAAAGCTATAACACCTGGAAGTCAGTACTTCGTATGCACTAAATGGGTCTTCTAACTCACAGTCCTGGCAAGCTTCAATTTGTCTGGAAGAAAACTAAAACAAAGATGGTGACACAGAAGTTCCTTCATGCTTTGCTGCCAGTGAGCCCCATCTTACTCTTTGGAGTAGAGCTGGTTGAAAAATAGTATTACCTACAGGAAATTCCAAGATCTTAATATAGAGATTCACTCCAAACTGAGAATTTTTCACAAAATGAAAATTTCCAAAGTATTTCATTTTGACTGCAGTTAAATAACATAAAGCTCACATTAAAATCTCCAGAGATGCCAGCACTGGGAACGGCAGGGTACTAGGCATTGCTGAGATAGCAAAATTCCTGGGCACTTTTACAAATGATGCTCCATTTGATCCCTGGCCCAATTTTAAAGTAGACCAACCCTGCTCCAGCAGTTAAGCTGACCATGCAGAAAAAACATCAAGGGGAGCAGTTTGTAAAAACAAACACAGCATCCACAGCAGTCAGTTCGTCTTCTTCATGCAATCAACCTGATGAATCAGTCTTGCAACCTGGCGCTCCATAGAATGGTCCTTTTATAGACACAGGGCTCTCAAGCAGTGGGCGACCTCACCAAATTTGTACCTTAACAGTTGAGGAAACCTGCCACGTATCTCTTCTTCCTCCCTGCACTCTCCTCTGTGCCATGCCCATCTACATGTTATATCTTCATAGCAGTTCCCATTCTGCTTTGCAGCACCCAGCAGCCTCCAGAAAATGAGTGAGCTGGGGATGGTGGTTTTTTTCCCAGATCCTATGGTGTTAACATTTTCTCGTCATATACATTCATATTTGTTCAACTTTTCCCCTTTGCAATATATTAAGTTTTAAATTATGTGGGGGAAATACAGTTTTTAGTACATAAAAATATGATGCCTCAGCACTGCAAAGTAGATCCTCATGTTCACAGCAACAGAGAAACGCAGGGTTTGCTGCTGACCTCACAACATGTTGAAGCAAAACCATGTTCAAATTTTGCAGAAAAACATTAAATATATTTTATTTTTCGGGCATGTAGCATTCCTGAACACTAAGTGAATAAGACAAATGCAAAGAAACAGACTTAATTCAATTTTTATTTTCATATATAATGTAGATTATAATGTCCATTATGTTATAGACTAATCAAAGACTAATTAGAGGATGAAGGAAAGAATGAATTCAGCTAGGTTGTCATCTGTTGCAGAGATATATTCAGAATGAAGCATATGACACTGGAACCTCTCAGTGTCAAGGATTCTCTGCAAAAAAACAAACTCTATGGATGATATTGGAGTTCCAGTAGGACAGAAATCTAAGTCTGGCAACTCAAGCAACACAATAGGTGATTAAGTAATGTTATGTGTTTTTTTCCTTAGAGAACCATGAATTCAGGCTCTGACAATACTTCCTCTGTAGTTCTGCCCAGTAATCCATACAAGAGTTTACTATCATTCTCAAATGCCTCTGAAAATTTTGGGCAAATCTTTGATAGAATGAGCAGTTACTGTTAATTAGATTATTTCTCGGAACTAGCACTGAACCTGAACCAAAACCACAGAGTAGAACAACACAGCTTACTTTTGACTACTTAGATCCAAGTCTGCTGTTGAACTCTAAATCGTGTCTGTTATTTTAAGCAAAGGGTCAGATCAAAAATAGACGACATGGTTCATTCCCTATTTTTTGAATGTAAACTCAAAATTTTAAACATTTTTTGGACTCCCTCTCTAGACTTCTCTTGTTTTGTCCTTCTTCCTGCTACCATTACAGAGATATTGAGATCAGACAGGGTTCACTTATGATCAGATTTGCTATGAGCAATGGAATTATGATAAATTTACATCCAAAATCAAGCAATTAGTTTAGGAGGAATGAAAAATTAATCATGGGAGGGAAGATGAGATGGAGATGAGTTTACTAAGATAAATTATTCCAGATTTTTGGCAGTGAATATTCATGAATGAATGACAGAAAATGGCAGATTCTCGATTCTCCTTTAGACGGACTATGTGGTATCCACAATGCAAGACTACTTACTACACAAATCTGAATGTGTGCATTGAAGATCCTCTACTAATTTGTTCATTGCTTCAGCATAATGCAGGAAACATCTCAAAAGCATGGCTAGATTTCACTGTGCTCAGATACTTTGAGATAAATTTTTACAAATTGTAACCAGAAGACATAATTTCAAGAAACACTCCAGCCACTTTAACTCATTTTAGCATGGAAAAAGACTGGGAACTGAAAAGTTGTAACTATTTTTCTGATTAACCAACATCATCTGTTTGGACAAATACTTGCATTTGCAATTGATAATTTGCTTCATTGTATTGTGTATCTTTCAGTGCTTCATAAATAAGCAGCTTGATGACTGCA
>VXAV01009875.1:151260-161393 GCA_013399715.1 Alectura lathami | reverse complement strand
TTTCTTTGTTCTTAAACTTGAATGCTAATAATATTACCCGGTTAAAATTAAGGGAGATTTGCTTTTGATTTCACTGATAGCGACCTTGTGTGAAACTAAAAGGGATTTGATTAAGATCAAGGTAGCCAATATACTGTGTGAAGTTTACAATCCAAAGGCAGCAACTTTGCTAGTTATGGGAAACATAATTTATACAGATAACCTAATAATCCCAAACTACAAAGTGAGGATATCATTCAGGACTGATTTAGTTTTAAACATAATTTTCAGGATTTAGTTCTAAGCACTAACCTAGATGCCTTCCTAACTTTCTTGTCGATGGGCAGGTGAGAAAGCTTTTTAAGTGGTTTTATGCCAATTTAGACAGCTCAGCGTTCAAAGCATCTATGAGAAGCAGGTTAATCCAGCTTTTTAATTGTTTTATTATGTAATATCAACATAAAACAGCTGCATCAGGACTGAACAGCTATTTAAATGCTATTGAAAATTGTTTATTAAGGATTTTTCTTCATTACTCCATCTTTATGGCAACTTAAAGTCTCACTGAAAATAACAATGTAATTCAGGTTTAAGGTGTTGCATGGTATAAACACAGTCAGCTAGCCAGGATCAGTTACAAACCTGTAATACTATTCATCACAACGGTGCCAATTAAAAAACAAACAAACAAACAAACAACGAAAAAACCCTGCCATCTGCAATTTCATAAAAAAAGATTTTTTTGAACTGCTAAATCCAGATGTTTTATAGCTTCTCCAGAAACAACTTTATCTATTGGCTAGTATGCCTCTTGGGTAGAAAGATCAAGAAAGATGTTGGCCTTATAAAACAACTTTAATTTCAAAAATAATACTACATGGAAGACACCTCAATAGAAATAGCTTGATTTATGCATACTGTGCAATTTTGTAGCAATTTTATTGGATTTTTTTTATTAGAGGATTATTGAAAGTTGTTTAGAAAGAAAAATGATCACTTAGGTGTTAGAATTTTGATAAAAAAAGTATTTGAAATTTTTCAGTTAAATTTTCTCTTTGATGCTGTCTGAAATTTAAATTTTAAGTGCATCACATTGAAAAATTAAATATTATGACTTTTAAAAGCAATTTGTTCTGTTCAACTTGAATTTTTTCTTCACCTTGTGAGTATATAATTTTTTTTCAAAATACAGCAATAATCTTTTCATTGGTGTTACGGAACTGAATTATTATCATTAATAATAATAATAATAACAATAATAACAATAATAATAAAATTCCAGATTGGCTGCAGTGTCTATCAGCTCTCTGTGTGCTGTGTGCTGTTTCATACATGTCAAGTACAAGGAGTTCACAAGTCATTTCTGTAGCTTGTCATAAGTGCCACCTAAATTGATGTATGCACAGTAGCAGAGAATTCTGTAGCAAGAAGAAAACTTTTGACCTTAACTGCTTTTGAACAGTATGTAGAGTTGGGGATTTATCCAAATTGTTCAGGTACGTATGACATGGTGCTAGAAATATTCCTTTCTGCTACATCAGGAGGTTTTTATCAGTCTGTGGCCGTAGACTGACTGACCTTAACTAACCCAGTTGTTTAAGGGCACTATGTGACCCAGGAATGCACTTCTCTGCTATGAGAGCAACTACTGTGCATGTGAAAAGGTTTGCTTTTAGCTCTGCTCAATTTCCTTTCAGAGGCTCAGGTCAGCGCTTATTTTATCTGCCCCCATTCAACCATTAATATGAATTATGCTTTATTTCTAGATGTAGGAAAAGCTTCATCTATTTGGCTTGTAATAATTTGGTGGTGCTCGATATGCAAATTACCTACTACCACCATAATTAGATGGTCAACAATTCTTATGGAGAACAGAGGCATTTAAATTGCATCTCTTTGGTGAAAAATATAAGTGTTGCTCAGCAGAGGCTATTTCTGCTCAGGCCATGATTAGAAACTCACTGGTTGAAGATTTAAATGGGTTTAGGATTGGCGTGGTGTCACCATTGTGCAAATCCTTTGTTAAATATTAAATAATAGAAAAATGTCTTAGGGTCATACCATGTGTGATTTATGTGACAAAACCCTTATGGGCTGTGTTTGTCAAAGGCAACTCATAATTCTGAATTGTTTCGCTGAATAGCAGAGAATATTTTTGTTGTGGTGGTGGGTGGGAAAATATTTGTTTTCTCCCTGTATTCAGTGTGGTAAAGATTTCTCTCTGTCTTTAGACACCTTTCACATGAAGAAGCCAAGCCCTGGGGCTAAGCAAAAGAGATGTGGAGGGGTGGGATCCCGTCCCTTGCATTAAGCCACTGCTGATAACTCCTTTTTGATATATGCATGGTCTGGGACTCAATTAGATTGTCAGATAAAAGTAATAAAAATATGTCATTTTTCTAAACAATTTTTTTATGTGTACAACGGTCAGAAGCTGTTTAAAATCTGAATACTGTAGGCCATGTGGACTTTTTGAAAGACTTACATATGTGTATAACTTCACATCATCCCAGAATTATTCTTCTGGGACTTTCTAAACAATTGTGTCCATATAAATCCCTATTGCTTTGTTAAAAAATATATATGTATATAAAAAGTAGGTAGTAATTTCCTTCCTCCACCCCCTCAAAAATATATATATAAATTACAGCTAGAAATTATTGCTTGCATTCGGTACTCTAGGAAATACAAAGGCAAATTCAGAAAAGACCTTGTCTCCTTTCTTTCTCTAAAACACAATTTATTGCCTTAAATCATAAAAATAAAACAGTCAAATGTTGCATAAGAGACCCTCAGCAGAAATAAAAGAAAAGAAAAGGCAAAACTGAACTTCCCATAAACCCAAATCCCATACAGCAGAGCTTTCTACAAGACCATAATTAAATAATCCCTGAAGGACTTGTGGAGGAGGGGATAAGAATACATAAACTTTCCAATATGATGAAAGAAAAGACCCTGTTATTATTATTTGATTTTATTTTTAAGAAGGAAAAAACTAAAAAATATATACTTAAGGTAGTCTACATGTGTAAACTATTCCATGCTAAACAAGTATCCATACAAGTCTCAGCCTTTCTACACAATAAATCAGAAAACTAAAAGATGTCTTTGGAACTTAAGGGCTACAAGGAGATTGTGTCACATTTTAAAAAGCACCTGACAAAGGCCTTCAGCTCTGCAGCAGAGCTGTTGCTGCAGTTTCTAAGAATTTCTTCAGCAAACCTTTCCTCAAGTCTCATATCTGAGATGAGGCAGTGAAAACTTCCAGCAGGAGGTTTGTGAGGTTCTTGCCTGGACAGGAGCCTTCAGCCCCAGTATGTCCCCGGCTGTTTGTTCAGCAGGAGAGGAGTCCCATAGCTGAGCATAGCTGCCTGTGCAGTCAGGTTATCAGTTACCAAGAGTGACCAAGAAAGGCAAGGATTTCTTGCAGTCATTTTACCTTCTCAAATGAAAAAGCAATCTGTCAGAGAAGCATTTTGTTCTGAGTTTTTAAAATTATCTTCTGTCATTTTCCTTCAGGAAGGTTTGCTTTTGATGAAATGATTTGCCTCAGATGGAGAAATTTCCCACTGGGAAAACATTTTGACCATCTCAGACTGCAGTACTTTGCAATGTATAATGCTGGCAGAGTCTTCTCCTGCTAAGCCTCTAACTATGGAAATCATCCCTTCATATGTATGTCATACCAGACCACCTAATCTTCTGTGAATACTGGCCAGCGTTAGATCATCAGGAAAGGAGAGGGTGATTTCTGCTCTTTGGCAAACTGGAATACGCAAATACATATATATATATGTTGTTGTTTTGTTTTGTTTTGTTTTGTTTTTTGATGTGGAGGAGGGTGAGGATTCTCTCATTTTATTTGAAACCCAGCTTAGAACTTCTCTCTCATTTATTTGGGAGTAGCAGAGAATATGGAGCCATGTTGTGCCTTTGCTTACCAATGTTTCCACAAGCATCATTGTTAAAGGTAGAATTAATTATTAATTGCACAGATGTTTAATGTGCAAAAAGTTGCTTTCTGGTGCTCTTCTTCTCTATAAATTTGGAAAAGTTTTCATATATAAAATGAAACATGACTCCGTGGTTTATGCAGGCAGGGAAGATTCAAGTTTAGCTCTGTCTATTGAGCATCGGTTTCATTACTGTGTAACTTGGGCCTTCTAACATAATGATAAATTGCATTTGTACTTGATTTGCAGCTGGCCTTAAAATTATGTTGATATATTGCTTATGACTGCATTGAATGGCACTAACTAAAATTATAAATTGGTCAGTTAAATGTGGAAATTTGCAAAGTGACAAAGACAATGGAAATTCTTCACTGAGAGAGTGGTGAGGCACTGGCACAGGCTGCCCAGAGAAGCTGTGGCTGCCCCATCCCTGGCTGTGTTCCAGGCCAGGCTGGGTGGGTTCCTGGGCAGTTTGATCTAGTGAGCTAGTGGCTGGCAGCCCTGTTCACGGCAGGGGGGTTGGAACTAGATGATCTCTGAGGTCCCTTCCAACCCAAGCCATTCTATGATTCTGTGATTCTATGACTCTATGAAATAGATTTTCTTTGGATTAAGAAGCGCCTCAAGCTGCACTGAGGAAGCAGCTTCTTCGGGGAGTAAATGGAATTAAGTCCCATTTGTCATGAAATATCCATCTTTAGAAGAGCTAACGGATTGCAATGATTATATTGCATTGATTATATTATACTCAGATATTTTGAAGTAAGAACATTTGCCTTTTTGCAAAATCTCCTCCATCTATGCAAAACCTGGAGGACCTGCAGAAGTATAGCGGTGTAGGTCTGGTGAAATCCAAGAGGATTCTTCAAGCCACAAGTAAGAAAATGGATTCTGTATATTCTTGCTGTGGTCTGGTTCCTAGCCCACCTCTGCACAGCCTTTCTGTTCTCACAAAGAATACCTTTGTGCACAAGGAACAGGTACAGTATCATGGTTTTCAAACAATTCTAGAAATCCTTTCTTTTGTTTGCACTTTCTTGTTCAATGCTGTGAGCAGCCACAGCTAAATATACAGTGATCTTGAATGAAAATCATGAAGAAAAACTGATCAGAGATGGCAGTGGCCATCTTAAAGGATCTGAGATGGCTGCATAGCTATGGAAAAGCAAATGGACCCTGTAAAGCTATTCTGATCTTAATTAAAAGTACAGTAAATTCAAATACGAGTCTGGGAAGAGATCTTTCCCCCCTGGTAGCACACTTTTAAACTATGTGTATGTACACCAGATATACATACTGTGGACCCAGTTTTACCCTCAGCTAAACCTGGTTTACTTCCAAGATTTTTAATTTACATGAAGTTGTTGCTGGAGGTGCAATGGTGCAGCTGCCAGTAGGAAAATCACACGACAAATTGAGAAGCATACTGAAAATAAGTATTTATTCCTTGGTGTAACTGGGCTGCTTTGCCTAAGCACAATATTGTTATACTGCATGGAGTATGAGCTAGAATGAAAATGAATACACTTCATCTCCAAATTAGATGCAGTACCATATGTGTTATCAATTTATCAGTACACCAACAAAATTGAAGTGTTGAATGGAAGTGGCTTGGTGACGATATGCAGCTGTAAAAGTCAGCAAATATTGCAGTTAGCTGACTCAGCCAACTGCTTCTTGACACATCTCTATCTTTAGAGTCATTGACACATCTCTAGTCATATGGAACTGATATTTAAATGTTACCCTACAGCCTGGCTCGCATAATGGCTACAGAATTCATGCCTCTGGGTAGGCTGAAGAATTTGAGCACAGAGTGTTACAACACAGACTGTGTTTTTCCTCCCTGTAAGGTCTGAAAGGAACTGTATTCAATCCTCCATTCTAATTGGGAGATTGATGTTAATGAACGGCCTAAAGTCAAAATAAAAGAATGTATTTTGCATTACTTCATCAAGGAGATATCTGGTTAGTCCCAGTTTAGCAGCTTCTACCTGTCTCTGAACTGTGTTATTGGGGTGGGACACCGAGGAACAAAGAAATGTTGCTCTATTTGTTTAATATTTCAGTGCTTAACATCATGTTGTGCTATAGCAGGATACATTGCATGAGTTGATGATAGCAAGAAACAGAGCAGTGCAATATAGTTAAAAAGAAATCCCTGAGGTGAAAGAGGTATGAAGAAGTCCATTACAAATCCAGACCAACTTGGCAACTGTCCTGTGCTGACATCTTTAACTATCCCCTCACTTCCCTCCTTCTCCCTCCAGCAAATGCAGAAAAAGCACAGGCATATAGGGCCAGATTTTTAAAGACATTAGATGCTTAACCTTTTAAAGTTTGATCCATAATTCCCACTATTGTATTTCCTTTTTGAGTTCATTTTAAAACAAGCATGACTCCCTTAGAACCTGCTTAGCTGTTTTGTAAAGACCACTTAGAGACACCACGTAACTCTAGTGACTTACCACAGTGCCTTTTCAAGGCAGAAAAATCATGACATACTGACATATATATAACACATTCCCATTTTATTGATTTGATATTTAATTTTCTTGGATAGAGCTGAATTATTGGATGGACACCATGGGATGCCAAATGTACAAATTGCCTTGCAACTTAAGAATCTATGAAGAATCTCAGCTGAAGTGTCTACAACTTTCTCAGCCCACACAAACATCTGGGGACCTGCCAAGTGATCCAAAGATGTTCAGAGCAATATGTGGATATGTTGAAAATTTCACTGTGGGAAGCATTAGTACACAAAGGGGCAAAATACATAAACTTCCCCAGGGACACCTGAGCTGGAAATGACACAAGATATGTATATTCACAAGCTACCAGTAGATTCTTTTCCCTGACCTTCAGGTCTTTTTCTGCTATAAGCTACATAACTGTAGTCTCCAGCAAAAATAATTTTTCCTCCCTGAAAAAATGTTTTTTTGGAATTAAAGAAAATAGCTTCACCTAGCAAAGCTCAGCATACATATAAAGCAGAGAGTAATGTAAGTACACAAGATAGAACTGTAGCTAGTTGAGAACAGAACATACACTGTGCTTCTGTTGCCATATTTGCCTACATGCATCTTCAGCACAGATGAGTTTTACCAACTTTACAAATTTATATTGAAATAAACCCCATGAAACAGTGCTAAGTTAATTAAAACATGGCAATTTTATTTTTAAGGAGAAAGAACAAAGAGAGTTGAGGTTCACAATGCTGAATCACATCAACAATGATTTCAGATAGATTTTCCTTTTTATTTTATACTCTTGAATGTGGTCTATAAAATTAGATTTGTGGGATTTTGTTTTGGGATTTTAGATTTTGTTTTGTCTTGTTAGCCTGAGACTGGTCATCTGCTTGTGTAAAACAGAGTGAAAACAAATGTTAATGTGCACCAGTTGAGGACAGGGCCCCAAACTGCAATTCTCAGCTTCTTTGATGTGTTAATACTGAACTGCCAAATGCAAACGAAGATCATATGTCATTTTTCACTACCATGATTTTTGTGTAAACGATTGCAGGGGAAATATTTATGTTAAGGTATTTACTTTAATATTGTGATTTTAGTCTAGGTTAATGGAAATAGTGTGCTCCCTTCCTGAAGTCAATGTGTGGTTTCTCTGCTAATGAAAGCAAGAGACTCAAATGCACTAATTACAGGAGGAGTATTGTACAGGTAGCTGAGATAAAAGCTCCTCTATGCAGATCTGCCGAATGTAGCTCACAATTTATCTGCCACATTGTCAGGCTTTTGCCGTACTTGTGCTCTGCCAGCTGAGTGGAGATGGGATGCTGCGGTAACGAAGGACAAAGACTTCACCTCGCAAACCCCAGCCTCAGGTCACATGAAAATTTTAAGGGGCACAATCCAGGTGTGGCATAAGCAGTGAGAGTTGTTTACCTACATGTTCTTCATTCAAAAAAAATTGTGCATTCATAGCTCTGTGTACATAAGAACTAAAAATTATGACAATCCCCAAGTCCCCGATTATAAAGGAGCTGTGTAACTCCTGTGTTTATTTTACTTGTTTTCGTAGTCAATATGATATCCAAAGTTTCTTCACTATAACAAGAGTATAAGACCTGGAATGAAATCATGACATAGAAAAAGAGGTTAATCTCCCACCAATAGATAAAATATATAAAAAAAGATGAAGACATAATGTTTTCTCCACTAGTTTTCCATCCCACTTCTCTGAAATCTGTCCATCTCAACCAGAAGCTGTGTCTTCATATCTAATAGTCCTGATATTTCACATTGGGAACCTATCTGAACATCATCAGCAACTAGAATGACTTGTGCTTATGAGTTTATTCACCATATGCATACACCAGACAGCAAATTGTTTTCCATGTACCTTTCACATGCCACCCATGACTTTATAGAGCCTTATCAGATTCTTCTACCTCATCTCTTTTATGGGTTGAACAGTCCTAGTCTATTTTTCCAGGTACAGAAGTCTTTGATTAGCCTTGTCACTCCTCCCTGTACACTGTTCCTTGTTCTTCTGAATGCTAAATACTCCAAACTCTACTAAAATTGCATGCATATATTTATATAACAAAATTTATTTTATAGGATCTTTTCCAAGACTTCACTAGCAATCTACTGCTCAAATAATGCTGCATTAAGATAAACATTATCATATTCATCAACTGTTTGATTTCTTTTTCATTCTGTATAATTGAACATATCTAATTGGATTGCAGAATACTGATCATGCACAGATCATGCTATGATTTGCAAGGTAGCTGGACAACTGTTAGAAATTAGGATTGTATCAAAAACAAAACCAAAACAACAACAAACAACCCACAAAACCTCCAGGATTAGGCAAATGAGATCAGTTTGAAAATCATGTCCTTGCGTGTAATGCAAGGTAGAGCATAGGAGACAACATAAAGAATAAAACAGATACTCAAGTTTTTGAAATTTGAAAAGTGAAGACTGCTAATGCCAAAAGGTATGTACATGGATGATGATGGATAAAAATATGTAGTGTGATATCACAGTAAAAATGTATGACTGTGATTTTAGCCACCCTTTGCGGAGACGTTATACCTCTGATGTAAAGAGGCAAAAGTCCATCCTTGTGTGCACTAATGCAAACTCAGAGCAGTGTGCTTATCTCTGCGCACTTCATTAACAGAGGAACCCTGCACCATGGATGGAGTTCATTTTGAGAAAATTATCAGCAAAGAATAGAACAGTTTGTCTAAGCCGTGAGTAAATAGAGATGGAAGGGAGGTTAGCATGGCAATCATCTCCTAATTGCTGAAGGTAGTATTAGCACTTGGGGAAAAAAAAAAAAAAAAAAAGATACAGACTTCTTAGTAATAGGATCCATTCAGCTGCAGCATAATTTCATAAGGAAAATGCCTGATAGTTGCAAAGCAGGTTGGTCCAAACAATGGGTCATAGATTCTTAGGAGCAATGCTGAAGTGGCATGAAAATATGTATTCCAGCTTTACATGCTGTATAACTATCCACAGTCTGCCTCCTTCCCATAAAAAATAANCTTCTAGAGAAAAAATGGGAGGACCACAACTAACTGAGGTCCTCTTTTATTTTCTGCCCGTTGACATTAGAAATAAATCATCTTCGAAGTGAAGCAAAGTGAGAGTCTAATACTCTGTCTAAAATCAGCTTTTTACCTTGGCCTGATAAACTTGCTCACTCCTCCAGCACCCACTCAGATGTGGCTTTCAGAAGACAACTAAGAAATTGCTTCCTTTGCATGAGGCTCCAATGTGCTATCAAAGCCTTCATTACAGTGTCACTAACATACCTTTTATTTCAAAATGATTCCTGGAGATAATACCTCAGTGTACCTGGAGGTAGAATGAGAGTCAATGTTTAAATGGCTGAGAACATTCTAGTTATATATAAACAGTGTATCTTCATTCTCTTCCACCTAAAAAGCAGTATCTTTTCCTCTGCTGAGATGTACGTACAGACATTTTTACTGCAGGGAGGAGTTTGCTGTGTCAATAGCCAATCTAATCACCTCCTGCCTTGAAGTCTTCCATAATAAGCTTGCAGGACCCCACATCGAACAAAGCCCCATAGTGAGTCCTCACTTCTTTCTTCCATATGTCCACTCATCGCCATGTTCTTCTTTCATATCAGCAGCACAGAGAAAAATGACAGTCATGGAGGCAGAGGAGTATCAACTGCTGTGGATAAATCAAT
>VXAV01009875.1:148643-151188 GCA_013399715.1 Alectura lathami | reverse complement strand
CAATTCTGCCATGAAACTTAATCACTAAAGGTCATGTCGGGGAGTGAGGAACAGATTAAATTAGCATAGTATTAGATATGGAAAATGATTTCTGTCAAAATCATCTTTACCACAATTATAATATGTTAATTACGTATTTCATTAAGGAAGTTGATTATGGTTCACAGATGAAATCATGCAGACGAAGACACCTGGAAGGAAGCACTAGAGCCTGAAGCCTCTTCTCTCCCTCTCTCTCTCGCACACACGCGCACACACACACACACAATTAGGTACACACACTCGCACGTAGAAAAGCTTTTCCCAGTATACTTCAAAGATTATTAAAGTGCAGCTGTGTCTGGTTAGGACAGAAACTCAGAGAAATAAAGGAAAGCATAGCAAGGTACATTCATTTTCCTTCTATCAGTACTTAGAATGAACTGTTCGTTTTAAGACTATAACATCCCCTGCCTCTGCTGACATATTGGTGGCATCTAGTACTGTGGGTAAAGGATTTCAGCACTGACTAATGAGATGGTGGCTGTGCGTTTTTTACAGGGAAGAGACCATTCGGCAAATTTTAGACGAGCTATTTGAAAGAGATATCATCAACTATATGCATGCCATACGACATCTTGTCCTTAGTAGTGGCTGCAGTGATGTTTACAGTGAGTTTCGGTACTTGGGTACAACGAAAAATGGTATTAATAAGCAATTAATTATATAATTTCTTAGCCTTCTTATCCAAGTAATTATTTCAATTGTTTAGTGAATAGAGCAAGATCTTTAGGGATTTGAAAACACAGCTTCCTTGTTTTGGCTAGAAACAATGTAGCTGAGTCTCATACCCCCACAGACACCAAGAGATGGAGACAGAAATTTCCACGTTTAAATGTGTGCATGTGTGTGTGGTATGTGTGTAAGTGTTAGACAGAGAAGAGTTGTAGCCTGCACAAGAAAGGACTAATTTTATTCAATTCTGACTAAATGAGCAGCAGAAGTGGAATAAATGGGGTACTCAGTGCTAGGAAGGAAGGAGATTATATGTATCCCTCCAAAAAAGGGTCCTAGAGATGCCCCTGGGAACAAAAACGTCTGAGTCTCAGTCAAATATAATTACCTCATTCTCATATTTCCTAGTGAGTGAGAATGCATCAATGCTTGTGTGCCCTTGTGCTGATAGATTTTGCCACACAGAATAATCATTGTTGGAATTAAGCATAATTGTCAAGAAAGACTTGGTCATCATGAGAGAGACTGTCTCATACAACTGTCCTTTTGCTTTCCAACAGTAATTACTTTAGTAATTAATCTCTGTCATTTAACTGTATTACATTTTGAAAAGAGAAAATGGAAGAAAGACTGGTTTCTGACTAATTTACATCACAGTTTAAAATCCTAGCACAGGGTGAATCAAATGTCAAATTTAGCCCTTTCACAGATTGCTAAAATAGTCTCATTGTAACATCTAGCATGAGAATGAGTGAAGATAGGTTGCTGAAGTCATCTCCATGATATCTGCATTGCCTGAAAGTTTCCACATTAAATCTTTTAGTTGTAGGTAATGGAATACAACAAATAGAGTAGGAACCTCGGTCAGAGAAATATGAATCACTGTCTACTGAAATGTCATTTCTGCTGCTAGTCATCACCGTAGGTGCTGCTCACCAGTAGTGTAGCATTTGTGAATGCCAACATCATGCAGGAGTGGCCATGTTTTCAAAAGCAGTTGCCAGCAGTGAACATTAACAGTGTTTTTGGTGAGCCATGTTGGTGAGGCAGAAGTGCTAAGCACCCTTAGTTTCAGTTACACCAATGACCCAAACACTTCTGAAGTTCAGACTCAAAGTAGGCCCTGGCCAATTTAATTGGCATTCTTGCTCTTAAAATATTTTAATATGGTTTCATTCCTTTCCAACATTTGAGAATGTTTTCTTTTACAAAGGTTATATGGTTGGCAATAATCCTTTACTTCCCTTTTCTAGACACAAGGATCAGCTCAATGGTTTCACCGTTTCAAAAAACGAATGCAAGCTGCATCCCAAGGTGTACCTCAGAAAGAAACAAATCTTGTTTATTTTGGAAACTGATGAGGATATTATTTTCATGATTGATCATTTTTATTTTAGAAACTGATGAAAGTGTTATTTTTTTTCTGATTGATCATTTTCACTGTCATTGGTCTTCATAAGTGTCTGACTCGAAGGAGGCTTGCAAGATTTGACCTGCTACCAGCTCAGAATTACATGTAAGCCATGTAAGGTACTGCAGTGGCTGTATTAGAGTCAAATATTAGGTATTACATTGGAAGCCAAACACGCTTGTGAAAGAACTGCAGGGATTACAGTAAAAGAATGAGATCTGCCACAGTCAGAGGGTCTGAGGGTATGACCTTATAGAGATGATCAGATACTGGTCCTAAGTCAGTTCCTCTCCTGTCACCAACACTTCCATTTTAGTTGAAATTAGTTTCATGGTCTATATTTTACTGAAACTGACTGCTTAAAGAATAGCAAACAGAGCAAAATATTGTATCAATTGCTAGGGCTTTTGTTTCTTCTTC
>VXAV01009875.1:123643-143643 GCA_013399715.1 Alectura lathami | reverse complement strand
CAGCAATGAAGGCCAGTTGCGTTAGAAAGAGTACAGCTAGCAGGTCAAGGGAAACGATTATTCCTTGATGTTCGACCCTAATGAGACCATGTCTTGAGTAGTGCTCAATTCTTGGGCTCTGTGGTTACAAAAAGATGTAGACAATGCAAAGCAAGCCTGGCAGAGAACCACCACACTGGTCAGGTCACACAAGGAGAGGCTGGAAGAATGACACTTGCTTAGGGGTGAATCTGTTCAATGACTCCAACTACCGACTAGAAGGTTATAGAGAAGATGGTGAAAAGACTATAGCAATGGACTCAATTTGCAACAGTGGAAATTCCAGTGGGATACAAAGCCAAAACTTCTTCACTATGAGAGTGAACAACTAGTGCCTCAGGTTGCCCAAGGGCTGTGAAATCTCCATTGCCAGAAAAATTCATAACTCAGCTACAGAAGGCAGTGGACAACCTGACCAGATTTTGAAGTTGGGCCTGCTCTGATGGACTAGGTGGCCTCCAGAGATTCCTAATTATTCTGTGATTTTAGTGACCTAGAGAGTGTTATTTTTATGGCTACCACTGGCTCTGGTATTTAAGAGCTGTCACAGAGAACAAATTCCTGGACTCCTGGCCTGTCTCCTTTTCCCCTATTTTGCCTGTGGTCAGTGGCATTTTGGCTCTGCTTCTTGTCTCACCTGGCAGCCAGCTTGTGACTCTCAGCAGCTTTGCACAATGCCACAGGAGAGCAAAGGCTAGTGGGCCGTACAAGCTGGCCAGCATGCCAGGAGCCTTTGTGCTTCTGCTTGTTAATCACAAGGTGCTACTGAGGTGTGCGAGCCAGCCAGCATGCCAAAAGCCCGTGCATCAGCCACACAAAGAGAAATGAGCTAGCAGCAGGCAGCAGCAGATTGCACAGTTGTGTCCCGGTGCTATCAGGGGCAAGGCCTGAACCACCCACATCAATTAGTGCAGTCAAATCAGATGCTGCAGCAGCCACTTGGACCAAGGCTTGTTGTCTCACCTTTCCACTAGCCTGGTCATCTCCCAGGCACCCTGTCACACAGGCACTCTTATTTCTCACTGGGAGGAAAGTAAGAGCAATGTTATGCTATATTACATTACATTAATTGTGTTTATTGCATATATTATTTTATACTAGTTTCATTATGTTGCATTGCATCACGCTATGTGTTGCTCTGGAGGCACTTTCCCAGTTGGAAGGTCTCCATTCTGCCACCATGATGTGCTCTCTGTAGGCATCCAGCCTTTACAATGGCTGAAAGGCTGGAAGAGGTTCGCCCTGTGCCCTTTTCTTTCCTCTCATGCCATGCAACAGTTTTCAGTAAGCAGCTGAAATTGGAAGTGGGTGTCCCAGCCTCAGGAGAGCGGGGAACGAGGTCAGACAAGAAGCTGCCTGTTGATAACCTGCTCTTTGCTTTAGCCAGTATACTAACGTTGGAGGAGAATAGGGAGAAATGTTAAGGCTGGTTCCACAGTGTCTCCTACTAAAGGGCACATATCTGCTCATCTTCGAGGCAGGGCCATCTCTGCCATTGTGGGTTCACCCCAGTAAATCAGCATGGAGTTGATTTGTAAATGGTTGGTCTCATTTACTGCATTCCTTTCTGCAAGCTGAGATTGTACTAAGCTGCTGGAGCCCAGCCTCACTTTCCTCCAGCCGCTCACTTCCAAAAAATTATTGACATTGCCTCCAGCCCTCGGATGTTAGTGGTATTTTTGTTTTATGTCTTTCCTAACAAGTTGACACAACTTAACAATGTTGGTCTTGTCACCAGATTATTCTTCTAAATGAGACAGTTATTCACAGTGAGTCATTGAATATTTTACAACATGGTTACAGTAGCTGCTCCGACAGGCACCTGTGTACAGATGAGAGTATACGTACTGTCACGGCACTGTCAAAATAGGAAATGTTTGCTGTACCTTAATTTATATACACCATTCACCCCCTTCTTCCCCCACTCACAGCCTGCCCTTTAATTCTCAAGGTACCATTTTTCCACCTTGTTACTGGGGTGGATGCACAAGGATGGTCTTACTGCTACTGTGTGCCTTGGGTTCTTTCAGGTGTTTGGGGAAAACATGCATTATCAACCTTTTGCAACTGGAGGTGCAAAGTGTGCACAGCCTATTTCCCGGCAGACTAGTGAGCTCTGGGAGAGGGAGTCTGTTCTTTGGGTAGATACACCTCGGGAAATAAAGATTTTCCAAATTTTCCCTTTTCACTCTCCTGCTTGATTTATTTTTCTGCTTCTTCTAGAGGACTTTATAGCCAAGAACAACCAGGGTATCTGCCTGATTGCTTATAAAACCGTTTTGTGGCCATCTGGAAATAAAAATCTCTAGTACCTCCCCTCCACCTGAGACCATCCCCAGGGAACAAGTGTGTGTACCCGTGTGTGAGTCTGCCTGTGTGTGCAAGGCTGCAGTAACTCCACATTTCATCCATGGTTTAGGGAATAAGAGCTTTGCTTAGGCTCATCCCAAAATTTTGACACTTGTTAGTGACAAGAAAGCCTTGTTTATCATCTGCACTAGATGACAGGGCATAGAACTGAATGACCTAGCCTTTTGCAAGGTATTTTTCTTTCCTTATTAATGTTTGTGATAATACCTGTTTCTCAGGTATTGTTTAGCTTTAATTAGTCTACATTTTAAAAGTACAATGAAGTCATCAGATATATGTGCTTAATAAATATAACCTATTCTTGTCAGAATTTGTAATTTCCTTGCAGTGTTTAGATCCTTTCTCTCCCTCTCTCTCTCTCTCTCTCTCTCTCTCTCTCTCTTACTTTTCCCTTCTGGAAAATAATTGTCCCCAAACTAGTTAAACAGGAGTAGATCCTGAGCAACAGCAAAGGGGCCTCTATTCTCTGTCATCTTGTACCTTGCACCTTGTCAGCAACACCTGTAAAAAGCGGGTGTAAAATGGCAGCACTCAGCTCTGTTGGTACCTTACACTCATTTTGCACAGAGTGAACAGACTACACAAGGTGCAAGGCCCAAAGGCCTATGTTTCTGCCCATTTGGGATATGCTCTTTGCATCAAATCTTGAGATTTCTTCCTTTTATTAAAGTAAACCCAAAGGGGTCCCCTAGAGGCATAGCCAATATTCGCTCCTTGTGGGCACACAAATCCAGGATTAGCCTGTGGCTGTTCCCAGGGAAAGTGCTCGCTAGTGAAGTCTGAGCCAGTGTCAGGCAGGTACAGTAATAGTGAAGACATGCTCTGTCTGTTTATTCATCTGAATTAGGTGTCTCTGAGATGCATATTTGTGTACCCCAGAGTTTAAAACTCTGTCATGTCTGTTTCCTGTCTCAGATATACCATTCTCCTGAAACTGGTTTTCTTTCACATTACCGTGCGAAATTCTTCAGACCAGGAGGATCAGACTCTGAAACTATTTTCTGCTACTGCTAATTTCCCCCAGATAATGCACAGAAGACCTGAAGATTGGAGATTTTCCAGTTCCATGAAGCTGTTACATATATTTTTTAAAGGCCAGTTTCAGATTCTAAATAGATACACTAGCAAAAACAGAGGAAAAGACTGGTAGATGAAAAATTATTAAATCAAGGTTTATTAATAAAGACTGCACGTCCATTCCTTTGCAGGGAGAGGATGCTGAATCGCTGGCTGCCTGCATACCTCACTTTTTTGCAAAGGTCTTGTAATGTTAAATTGAAACAAACCAAGAGCCCATCACCAAAACTCCCCTGAATTCCAATGTTTACAACTGGAATTGAATCCAGTCCAGATTAAAAGAGACATAGGAGATTTGTCGTTGTCCAAGAGTATCTTTGGATGGCTACAAATAATAACAATTAAAAAGCGCTAAAATAAACTACCTCGAATTCTAGGTATCCTCTGGCTTTTCTGACACATGATGAAAGATGTAAAGCTGTAGGTATTAGAGATACACAGATCTCTGTCATATCTAGAAACAATTAATATTATGAATATGTCTTACCTCTAGAGGCCCTGACTGAGATAAGAGTACCACTCCTTGTGCATGCAGTCAAACACATTTCCCAGTTTGCCCCGTGAGTATACAACAAAAGCAAAGAGACATCACCAGGTGAAAGGAAAGTGAGGCACACAATGGGATCAAGCCTGGGCTTTTCAGAGGACCTGTTTTCAGGGAAAATTGAAGTATCATTGAATTTCAAAGGCAGAATGAGAGCTTAAGTGTTTTACTCCATTAAAACCCTCAGCCTGGTGGACTTGTCATACAGGAGGCCCTTGGATGAGGGCAAAACCCATTCAGAGACAGCAATATACCCCAAATCTCTGGAATGCTTTTTCACAGAAAGAATGTTTCCTCATACAAATAAGAGTGTTTGGGCTCATGCCTGGCTTAGACTGAAGAGCGATGGATATACATCTATCCTAGTTACTACCACAACCATGAATTTTAAGGGTTAGTCATCCCCGAGACCTGGAATGGCTCATTCACCTGAGACAGAAATATTTCATTCAGCCTTGCACCCCTGGAATTTTGAAGGCTGACACTCCTGAGCAATGAAGCTCCTTTTTCCTTTCTGTGCTTTCTCTCGGTGAGTGATCTCGACTGCATTTCCACCAAAACAGAGATGCAATATCTCACAAAGTGGTGCATTGCATGTTTCTTCAGGCATTCATTGGCTGTGCCTCATGTGTAGGGCAAAGGCTTAGCCTCTAAGATTTGTTGGCAGCCTCCTGCTCTTTGTTCTTCAGAATGTGAAAATAGTGTAAATAGCAGCATCTGCAATTGCTCCTGCTGCTCTGACTGCCAGCCAAGTCAGATCCCCCCTCCCTTCGGAGAGCAGTCCACATGCTGCACACAGGACTGGACCAGGGAGGAATTATATGCGGTGAGAGTGCAGCCTCAGGAGTGCTGTGAAGAATACGGGCCATCAGACAGGGAGGCAGATAGAGTGCCTCCGAGTTCAGCTATTCCCAGATGAAATTTGAAAAAAAATCTCCTCCCCACATCATGACCCTTATATATGTTTGTAGGATTTCTGTGACTAAATCTATTTTGCTACCAAAAATGTTTTAAAGAAAGGGAGAAAATAATTCACTCTCTGCTTTTCTTGTGCAAGGAGAGCTCTCTTCCAAGAGCAATCAACCTTCTTGCCCTGATCCTGTACCTTCCAGTCCACATTCTCACACTGAACACATCATTACAGTTCAGAATTTCAGCAACTGGGTTTGATCTTTTTCTTTTTATGTAGTGTTTTTTAAAGTATTTTATTATTTATATATAGAAACTAAGTTTTAGGAATGCTGAAAAACAACTAACTTTTTTTAATTTTATTTTTACTATATATATGCACATGAATGCTTAAGTACTGTGTATAGTATATATGCCACAGTGGGTTTTACTTTCCTCTCCTGCTTAGGTTGAAAGAGAGAAAATCCTTTTCCAGGACAAAAAGTATTGTAAAATACCTGTTTGTCCATTCAAATTTAATGAAAGAAATGGAGCTGTGGGCAGGGGGGGAGAGACATGTTCGTCTACAGTTTGCAACAAGAGAAGCTGGCAAAGAGCCCTGCAGTAAAAAGCATGCCCCAGAGAGATGCTGTCGATGGATGGGTTCTGCAAGCTCCTTTCCAAACAGCACTGTCAGGCAGCACCACCCCAAAAGCAAACCTTTCCTCTGCATAAAAATAGCATAGCAGGGTCAATGACACAGACAAATTCAGTTAAAGTATCTTGTAGCCAGCAACTGCTTGCTGGACTCATAGGTAGCTGACGGAAAGATTAAAACCTTAAACCTTTTTTCCCAACTCTATAGAAATATTACAGAGGGACAAAAATATTCCTGAGGATACACAAAGACAAAGACGTATTTTCTGTCTGTGCTAAGTTGTGATTTTACACCATTTTTCTTCTCTTACTTTATCTAACCACTGCAATTTCCCTTCTCTCTTCTGTACACTTCAAGAGACAGATTGGACATAAAACTGAGTTTGCAAAAGGATTCAAGCTCTGCCTTGGCTGCATGGCAGCTGTCCTGAGCTGATGCTTCAGCATGAAATTCTTATTTTGCACTTTAGACAAAGCATTAATTATCTTTCTAAATTCTGTTTCCAACCTTTCCTCTTTTCTCACTTAATAGAGTTTTTCCCCTCTAAAACACCACAGTCCCACCTAGCTTCAGAGACCCATGCTTCATTGTAAGCCCACCTTAACATCAAGATTCACAGCTTCCAACTACATTACTCTCCTGTATTTATTTTTTTTATTTGTATCATTCCAACACATGCCAACCTCTAGCACATAAAATGCTTGGCTCAGAGGAACAGACGTATACAGCTGCACTGTAATTGTATAAAAAAAAAAGCACACTAATAACTCTTCAGTGCATTCAAAAACTCTGCTCATTGCAGGAGTCTGGGCAGATTGGCACATGGTGCATAGACGCAGATTATACAGTGCTTAATGGCTAAAGCTGGAGTGCTATATAGCCCAAATACATTACTTTAAATTCAGGAGAATGAGGCTTTTTTCTTTTTCTCAATAAGTGAATTTTAGCCAAACATCACTAGAATATTTGTGGAAAACCAAGAGTCTAGTATGTAAACACTGAGGATTGCAAGGGGAATCTAAGTCCAGGAGATAGGGTGTTTCAGCAAAAGGAGAGAAAAACCCTGTAGGAGA
Source organism: Alectura lathami (assembly GCA_013399715.1). Taxonomy (NCBI): domain Eukaryota; kingdom Metazoa; phylum Chordata; class Aves; order Galliformes; family Megapodiidae; genus Alectura; species Alectura lathami. The sequence goes on along the minus strand of VXAV01009875.1, from coordinate 136,994 downwards.
AGTGGCCAATCCAAACAGTTCAGACTTTTAAAGCCAATTGCTTGTGCATGAGTTACAGGCCAATCATTACTTGCAGAAATAATTTTGCCAGTAGTTTTGAATAGTGAATCCTCTTTGAGGAAATTGTGAACTGTTCACTGAAACTTCAGGAACAGAAAATATATTTTAAAGATTGTTTCTTACAAATCATGAAGATAAATGTAATATTTCTTCTTGGGTGCGGTTTGAAGATAGCTTTTCAATGTTAAATCTGCACAGAGTTTGCTATAAGATTTTCTATGGTTTGCATCAGTGAAAAACTGAAATTCTTACTGGAAAGCAGTCTTATTATGTACAAAGATTAGCACATTTGCTGCACAGAACTAATATTCACAAAAGCAGTCAGAACTGCACACGCTGTGAGCATACCACTCTGGTTTAAAAGCCTTAATTCAGGAAAGTAACTCTATTGAGGAAAAAGGAACATAAGCATTTGCCTAACTATGAGGATTGGAACTGCCTTCCTAAATACGGAAAGACTGAAGCACATGCTTAAGTGGTTTCCTTCACCAGGGGATTACACCTCCAACAATTTTATGAATTAATTTTGAATCTAATTGAGGAAATTGGGACTGCGCCCACTTCTCCCCAGTACTCCTCAGGATACGCACTGCTCTCAGCCTCTCTGTGGGCACTTGGTGTCGGCCATGTGTTCAGGGGATGTCTGACCCCCTGGGCTACAGCCAGACTCCCTGAAGGACAAGGCTGGGACCTGTCACAGCACGGGCTGGTTCCCTTATGGCAGCAGCTGCACAATATAAATGCACTGAAGGGGACAGCATGTCAGCAAGCCATGAGTTCCCCTGCAAACTGCAGGGGTGCTGAGCCATGGGAGAGTTATGGAAAAATACATCACAGACCTGCCAGAGCCATAACTTTTCCCAAGTGTCCAGTTGGAGAAATAGACAACCCTTCTTTGGATCATTTTGTTTAATATTTACTGAGGTGAGGAGGATCCACAGCCTTGGAGACAAGTGAGACATATGTATCTATAGTGGATAACTTTTTCTTTTCCTGGCCTGAAGCTATGGCAATGCAGATACACTGGTTGCACCTAGGGATGTCAAGTGCAAGAAAGGGTCAAATTCAATATAGATATCTAATACAAAACAGCATAGATAAGATAGAATTTATATATATATATATACACATATGCCAAAAATCTTTTTGTTCCTATTGACAATAAACACATTGGCTGAGAATATAATTTCCTGTTTCTGTAACATTTTCAAACATTTAGGGCACAGTCTGGAAACGAAGCTGACAGACACCACCCCTGAGCGATATTGGCTTGCCACTGACCTCTTGCACCAGTCAAAAAGAATAGCCTGCTCCATCTTTTACCCTGGCACGTGACTTCAAAAAAATCAAACAAGCATTTCTCATTACACTTACTAGATTGCAGTATGGCTTGTTATTAATTGACTGAGGTAAAACAAAACCCTCTCAGTGTAAAACATAATTATTTAAGCTAAAGTGCTGATGACTTAAAATGTCATGTTATAGCATATAATCTATGCTAAAATGAAAGACTGAAACATCTGCTTTGGCCCAGTTGCACTGAATTCATTGTTAGACTAGAAAGCAGCAAGAATTAAGACAAATGCAGGCAATGGGTGCTCTGTTTATCAGTCACTGGCTGCCTAGGTGTCCCCTACCCGTATGGAAACAGCTGACCAACAGACTACAGCAACACAGAAGACCTTACTGGGGACAGGGCCATGCCCATGACTAATCAAAGAGCAAACCAACGTGTTTACCTTCTACATTGAACCAACACAGTCAGATTTGCTTCACATATGTCCCTAAAGGTGTCTGTGGTTTGGGAGTTCCTGCAGCCCCTTTTTTTTTTTTTTTCTTGGCAGTTCCTAGTTTTCTGGTATACTTTAATTTGGAGGGGGAACGGGCCTCTTATTACTAAATAATTCATCTATCACACATCTTAGATTTATGAAGTGGCTTTCATTCACCAAAGAGCATTACAAATGACAGGCTAGTTCATACCTTCTGATTTTTGCCATGGAGCAGCAAGCTAGTTCAAATAGTCCAGACACCCGTCAGCAGAAGAGGGAGCTGATGGCTGGCGCTGACATCTTCCCCTCCGCCGGCAGCTTGAGGGACGCCTGCGTGTGTGAATTCTGCCTGACTAGAGGTCTGCTGAGATTTGGGGCCAGGAAGGATCTCGAGTAAAATGTGTGTCCTGGGCAGCCATGGACCCAGGAGGACCAACGTTGTATGTGGCATAAATGTCTGATAAATCCACGTGGGAATACGTGTGGAAGTAATGACTTGGCCTAATCAATAGCAGCTGCTAGCTTCACTTTTATGCTATTGTATCTTATCAGGGCATGAGGTGTTTTAGCGTGCAATGGGTCCTGCAGGATCCCTAGCAATCTGTCGTCTGGGGGAAGCATCATAAAGGGTCTCAGCTCCCTCTGAATGTATCAAAATCCAGTGGGGTGTTAATGGATTCTCTTAACTTTAGCACCCTTGTAAATTTTTGTGGCCAAGGTGGAGGTGTTTAGGGTGAAACTCACCAGTGGCTAACACTGAGCATTATACAGTCTCACCCTTGTGAGCAAAGTAGAAGTCAAACCCCTAAATTATGCATCTAGGCTCCCTTTCAAAATAAAAAAATCTACTGCCTGAAAGTGGCTTGTCACGCGCTGGCATGCTGAGCCAGGAACCAGTAGCAAACGCTCTATCCAGTTACTCTATAAGCATTAATTAGGGTGGGGACAAGTCCCCAGGTCTCCTTTTAACCTACCAAATCCTTTAAGCATGGGTTAGAAAATCCCTGTGCTTTTTTGCTTTTGTTTTCCTTTGTTTATTCAGCACCTTTCCCCTCTTCAGTCCTGTACACCCCTGCAGCCAGGCCTCCTCTGCAGGGAGGGGATCCAAACTGGAGACTGTTCTGCAACAGTGTCAATCCACGTCGGTCCCCTAACCATGGAGCTGGTGGAGAGAAGTCTTAGGGGAGAAGAGATGGTGGAGAGAGGGAGAAAACAAACAGCTCCTTTTTTCCGGGGGCCTTGCTTGGAGATAGATATATTAGGCATACTCATAACATACACTAAAGCAGTAAAACACTTCCGCAGAAGCTGTCTATCATAACATGAAGCCATGCCCTAACAAACATGCACTTGCAGAAATCTGGTGCTTTGCACCAGTGCTGTGACGGAAAATTTTGGAAGGCTTGTCCCTCTCTTCTTCTCTACTTTCTGTGGGGTATCTGCACAGCCAAAAAGGTGTTTGTTTTTTTTTTCTTATTTTGTCACTGTCCCACAAAACAAACAAAAAAATTCTTTTTGAGCTCCTCCCAGGTTTGAGATGTTAGTATTTGCTTTCCAGTGCTGCTGTTGGCGTTGAAAGGGGATTGCTCCTGTGGATCCTGCTTGTGACAGAATAGAACTTGACAATAAACACAGATAAATGGCATCCTAAGCAGAGCGGATTTCACTGTGAGCATGTGTCTATATTGACAACGTTCACTGTCACAATCCTTCACCAGTACAGTTCTTCTACTTACATAGCACAAGTCATGGGCTTTCATTCTCTTGTCATTTATCCCAAAGGCATATAACCCATATGTTCTAAGAAACTCCTGCTCCCGTCTGCAGAAGGAAAATGACAAAATTAAAAGCCGTCCAACAGAATGTGTGTACATGGATACCATGCACCTGTGCATGTACTTTCCACAGAATAGGTTTTCTACACAGACATTTACTAGCCTACACTAGGATAAAAGACCAGTTGTAGGCATAGCAGAAATTTAGAATAGCAGAGGACTCCTTCCTCTGTGGATCTCAGAGCTGTGGCCACCACCACTTGATGGGATCTACAGTGTAGGGCTAATGGAGAGCTGAGGGAAGGTCGAGGGAGTGAGGCAGCAGGAGCGCAGCCAGGAGTCAGATGGCAAGTCATCCTTGTGGTGGTAAAACCTACACATTCAGTTGAAACCAGTGACCCTTCCTCCCCATAGCCATTCCTTCATACAGGAACAACAGAAACAGATCTTTCAGCATACACACTTTTAGACATAGGCAGCATTATTGCTCAGGCTTAAGGACATCTGGGCGTATTCATGACAGGACAGAAGTATTAGATCTGTCATAAAAACGTCTAAGTGCTTCCAGAACACTCATGTGTGAACACCAAAACGATGTTGTCCCCTTTTCCTTTTTTTTTTTTTTTTAATTTTTCGGTAGAGGAAGATCATCCAGAATCAACCCAGTAAAAAGAACTGTTATAAAATCTCACACCATTGACTTGTAAATGGAATTGAATCTGTAGAGTCTACATAATGATCCTATCAAAAAGGGAAGGAGCTATCACATTCATATAACAGATGAGATATGAAATAACTACTATGGCAGATGAACACCCCAGAGGTATTTTGCTTTATTCTACTCACTGCGTTTATATCTCCAGTTTCTCTAATTTTAGTTATTTTTTCCTCAGGTCCCAATACAAGAACAGAAAGACTTCTTTTCTTTCTTCCCTCCCCTCCCCCCCTCCTCCTTTTTTAACAAATAACCTCATACAGAAGTCAATAATATAAATACTTATGTTTCTAAGGTCAGTGCTGGGGCTTTATTAAAACTGATTTTTCACAATGTATTCTTCTGCTGTTGCTTTTGCTGTTGCTGCTAGAAACCTTCCAGTCATTTCCCCCTCGCTATAACCATCATTCGGGTTGCTGAGAAGTTAAGGTACTTGCAGCAGACAGGGGCCAAGCAGTCACAGGCTCACCTTCCTCACTAAAGAAATTGCCCTGCTTAGGAAAATCAGATGCAAAGCCCTCCTCCCTCCCCTTCTAACCCTCACACATTCCTTTACATCTCTTGTCTCCATCACTTTCCCCCTTCTCCGTTAGCCCCCTCTGCTCAGCATTTTGATTAGTGACTACTTAAAATAATCAGAACAGCCACTTAACTGGGAGTCTTACACTCGCACCTGAAGCTAAAACACAGTGTCATAAAAATGAAAAGTCATCAGAATCGCAAGGACTGCTGTTTGCATGCAGCTGCTAGAAGAATATATTCATCCAACAGTGATTGTGCAGCACTGCTGTTAGTCAGCACGAGCTGGATTAGTACACAGACCCTTCTATCACTGCCCTCCAGGGATTCACACCCTAGGTTTAATTAGGGTTTGTGCCTGGTTCTTCTTCAGAAAGATGCTGAGTTAAGTGCAGCCCCAGTGTATTGAGCTGGACGACCCCTGTCTGTATGGAACATGCTCCTACTGTGGCATTCATACCATGTGCACACACCCCGCCCGCACATTCTCCTACAACCTTTTTCATAAATTATTGGCAGTACTATGGTGCATGAGCTGGAGGGTACTGGTTGAACCATGTGCTTTGGACTTATTAAACATTACCGGCCCCAGGGAATGAAATGAGCCAGGACTCATTCGTAGGAAGTGTTGTTGGCACTCTCTAATTGTATAGAACAATATAATCCAATGTGATGTAATGAAGATCTATGGAGAAAAACAGCTTTTTGCTTTGAAGAGAATGCCAATGTATTTTAATTTTTATTTCATTCACTGACAGGTCAAGAGATGAAAAGCACAATATTATCTTCCACCATATCATACATACCATGTACACATGTATATCCCATATCCACATGTATCAGTAAGCATGGCAAAGATTGGAAAGCAGACAAAGAGAACAAGAAATTCAGAGTGAAAACTGGTGCTAAATCAATCCCTCATGCCTCTCTCCCACTACACAAAGCAAAGAAAATGCCCCATGCTGTGCCCAGAGCGTATACAGCAACCTTTGAATTACAGAGCAGTACTGAAAGTGCAGTGCATCTAATCTTAATCTTATGTAAACTTTTTTATTCTTTTTCATTGCTTTGGTTTGCAGAGCCCCCAAGGAAGATTGTGAAATGTGTATTAGTTACCTGAAAGAACAGTTGTCTGCTATATGAATAAGTATTTAGAAACTATTCCAAAGTCCACTGAAGTTAACAGAAATATTTCCGTTGATTTCAGCGGGCTTGAATAAGACCTTTAGGCAGTTGTCTAAAAGGAACAGTTTTACCAACTTTATAATTTCTACTCAGATTAGTGATTGAATAAAAATAGAGGCAAAGTAGGAAAGCCTTCCGAAACAGGAACAAAACCAGAAGCTTTTGTTACAGTAATTTGCTAGTTTTGTCTTTCCTCAGTATTTATTTACCATGGAGGAGAGGTTTGTAGGCTTTGTGTATGGCAGTATTGTAGAGGAAAGCACAGCACAGCAGCAAAATGGGAATAGAAAACAGACAAAATGTTTGCCACCAAGAACAGATTTGAGCATGGTGTAGTCTACAGGCTTTTACTGGCATAGTCATATAGAAAAAATTGCCACCTTTGTCCACTTTTTTTTGTATTAACCACTGTTACCTGTTTTTGTTGAACCTCAAATACTTCTCTCCTCAATAGTCATCTGTTTGCCCTTGCCCCAGTGAAAGCCTCATTCAGGAATAACGCAGAGATAAAAGTGAAAAATTGTGGATTTGAGAGTGGGTGCTGGAGAGGGAAGTCTGTATGGGAAGAAGGCACGAGATCATCAAGTATGACCACAGGAAAAGCATGGAAATGTCTGCTTGTTTATAAGCAAGATCCAAAAATTCCCCAAATCACAGTTTTCTTTTTGAACATTGGAAATTTGACTTAGGTGCCAGAGTTAAATTAAAAATAAATACATAATTAAAAAATAAAGTCTCAGAAAAAAATTAAATAGCTCCACTCCCATAAAGGTTGGGAAGATCACCCTGAAGTCTGAGGAAGCAGAGTGAAAAATGAGATTAAAGAAAATGTGAAAGAGAACAGTGGCATGCCTTTTTTAATGAAGGAATGGGGTTTAAAAACCTGCTCCCCATTTTACAACAAAGCAGTGAAAGAGTCCATACCCTGGGGGACCTCCACCACAAAACTTGTGGTAACCACCGCACCTTGGCACAGCCAGGGCTGAGTGGTGGCTGAGTAGGAGCAGAGGGTGGCTTTGCTGACCTCCTTGAGGAACTTTGGTCTCCAGCTTCTAGCTACCAGGACTGTGGGGCACAGGTTTATTTACTGCATGGACAGGGTTTATACAAACCTAAAGGCCGTGTACAAAACCGTATGGATATCACCAAGCACTGTTTCAGAGCTCTGTTTCAGTCCATACTTCCTACCTGCTCTAAAACTCTTTCGGACAGCAATTCGCCATATGTCTGTGTTTCTGGGACAATCTGGATGCCTGCTTTTTGTTGAGTGAGGGCTCAGTGTCGGCAGGGCCCTGCTCTCTGCTCCCTCTCAGAGAGCTCAGCCTCTTCCTGGAGGACTGCGGGGCCCAGCAACCATGGCGCGCCGTGCTCTGGGCCTGTGGGATGCGGGAAGCCGTTATGCTGCCTTATACAAGCATCAGGGGACTTGTAAAACTTTTATTGTCATTTAAATACATATTTAGGGATTGTTCTGCACAGATAATATTTAATTTCCACACCTGGTTATTTACTGTGATTGAAGTCTATAATTAAGCACCTTTAAAAAACGTTTTAAAAAGGCCCTGTAGACCTTTGTAGCTTGGAAAGACCAGGGACACTTTGTCATCTTGGTGAGTGAGTGGGAGCCCAAGCCCTGCTGTCTGAGAACCCCCACACAGGCATGGACATTTGCTCACATGGTGTTTTTGGCAGCATGACACACTGGGCCTTGAACTTACCTTGCTCCTGCTCGCAGATGCTGGCAAGCCTCAGCATGTGGAATGGTTCTCAGTGACATTGTGGGGTTCCTACCTCTTATTTAAATTGGGAACTAGCCCTTTCCAGTCAGTCTGATAAGGATTTGTCTGATTATTTTATACTTTGATGAAACACAAATCTATTTTTCCTTGATTGGAAAATAAATAATAGTTCAATATGCATTGCAGGATAGTTTTACAGATGCGAAAGACTTAATTTTTCACTGACCTGCACCTTACTACCATTCTACAGCCACCAGGGCTGATGGTTTTACCAGGAATTTTATCAGGAGATAAGAAATTTTTCTAAAAAAATAGTTGACTCAGATCCCTTCCACATACACATCTTTCATACATGAACCTACATGGAAATATCAGAAGATTCTGGTGTGGGTTTTTACAAGTGGAATGACTTCCATGAAAGATGAGACTTTAGATCCACCCCCCCCCCCCAAAAAAAAAAAAAAAAAAAAAAAAAAAGTGACATCGGCTCACTACAAGGAGAATATTCCATTTATACTCTGAACAGATCTTCCTACCAGTATAACATGAGCTATGGGTTCCTCTCTTTGACATGCTGACAGTGTCTCTAAGCATGCTGTTCTGAGCAGAATTGCCTCATCTTAATTTATGCAGATGTCCTTCCTGTGAGTCAGAAAATTGAGCACGCTGTTTGATGTCTCCAGCCTTCCTGCCTGTTCCCAACCGTACCACAGTGACACACAGGCTCTATCGGAGGACAGCAGTGACCATGCAAATGGAGGTGGAGGGGGAACGCTGGGATGGGGAGAGCAAAGCCTGATTTACTTTGTCACCTCACAAGAATTGCTACCTTCCTTATGCTTTGGTATGGCTCTGCCCTTCTTCCCATTGTCTAGAATCAAGTAACATTTTCTTTTTTTGATTGGGTATAACCTGTAGGTAATTTCCTGTAAGGAAATCCCTTACAGGATCCCTGTAAGGGATCTTTTCCCTCATAGGCCATCCACCTACATTGGGTCAGCAGTGCTTTTGACAAGTCTCTCTCGCACCACCATGTATAAAAGTGCTTTGCTCTTTGGAGATGTACAGACAGGGCAGGTCTTAGCAGTAGTATTTTTGTGTTGAGGAAGAACTGCACCACAGCTAACAATAAGCACTTCTTCAAGAGCTAATTGAAGATAGAATGTATAACACCATCTGTAACCAGCCATCTGGTGATTCCCAATAACACTGCCTTCCACACCACAAGGAGGGGAGGAATTTATAGAATAGCAATCTAGTTTGAACAATTTGATTTGGATAAAACGCAAGCCCCTCTTTGCCACCTCCTCAGCCATTATCTGCATTCACGCTGGGTGAAAACACAGTTCTTGCAAGGGTTTAAAAAATTGCTATCAGACTATGAATAATAATGATGATGATAATCAGAAATGTATTTATTGGTTACCTTTGAACTTTCAGATTCCAGTCAGACAAGATTCAGGAAACTGAAATCTCAGGAGAGTCTTTTTTCACAGAAATGGCAGACCAGTTTTGCATTCCCAGGGGATACTGCTAGCAGAGATAAGTATCTAAAGTTGGGAATGATTATCTGAGTTGAACTTCCAAACCTTTTGCAGTTTGCCATAATTCCCTATGCCTTCTTGCATTAATACATGAAGGGACTGCAAATTAATGACCACCGACTGTCAGTTGTGAATCAACAGTATATTTTACTTGCAGGAATGCAAAAGCAAAACAAATCCCCCTCCAACACCAGTGGTTTCTAATGTGTTCTTGCAACATAAAAACATCTGACATTATTTTTACCACATATCATTAGCGAAATTTGAACCTGTGCTGAAACCTCAAGTGGCCTTTTCTTTAAACTATGAGAAAATTCTAGCAACTGCATTTGGTACCCTTGCAAATACAGATAGAGAATGGTAATATGGACAGACCTTCACTTTTAGAAACACAAATGGCACCAACTATAATAAATATGAGGAGTGATTCCCAAACCGAAGACTGGCAAATAGTTACCCAGCTGCTACAGAAATAGCAAGATAGATTTTTTTTTTTTTTTAAAGAAAAGAAATTAAATGAAATGGATATTAGCTGGAAACATCTGTGTTCACCACAGAGCAAAATGCATATTCAGCAGCCAGTTTATTGGCTCTTTAGAGGATGTGAATGGTGCATTGTAAATAATGACACGCCTGTAATAAATTCCCAGTAAAAAAGAGAGGGGGACTGAGCTTGTTCCTCCCACAATTCACATTTCTGGGTCCCTGCTGTGAGTGATGATTCACAGCAGTCACAAATTCCTGTTTTCAAAATGCTATTGTATACTCCAGGGCTTTCATTAAGTTTTACACTAGCAAGGGAAATTTAAAACTTGAGAGAGAGAGAGAGAGGCTCTGTGGTGACATTCATTTAACACTCACTGTACTGCACTGATAGATGTGATAGGAGGGTGCATGTCAGAAATCAGTCTGTGTTGCTTTCTTTAAATGTAAAGAACAGTGCATGAAGCCCTGACAGTGTATAAGAAACAATTCAAAAAGCACCAAAATAGTTACTTGACAGCTTTTGTGTTTTGGAGGTGTATAAAACATTGCATAAATGTATTGGGCTCCAGCATTTAATTTGTGCTCCTACGGGACAGGCAGCTGTCTTAATTTCCTTCCTGACGCAAGTATATCAGGTCTGTGAATGTTATGTATAAAAGATGTACTGCTCCAGCCTTACAGTTCCAGGATTGAGCTAGCTGCAAAGAAAGATCTCACTGCAGAGAATATACCTTTTCCTGTCAAAGCCGGGTATCAAGACGTGCAGATGAATTTTCTCGCCCTGACCAGGGAATTCCTAGAATATCATTCTGGTGCGTGGTGTTCCAGCATACTCCCTCGACTGGGCCTTTCACCTCCAGGACATGGTTTTATATTCAGTCTACATCATTTCAGCCAAACGGTTGTTCTACAGCTTCAAAGCGAACTAATGAGATGAGTTTTTGGCAGACTCACAAAGTTCTCAGTGCCCAGAGTTACACATGTTGTACACTGTCTGCTGGCTACCTCTGTTTGCACTTAAGGAGGCACTGTAAGGTTTTTTTTAGCTGAGAATATATAGCCCAGTTGCCAAGATGTTATGCAAGCTTCTTCTCAAACTAGTGAGTTTGCCATACCTTGTGCATTTAAAAAGGAGGAATCCTTATTCTCAGCTAAATTAAGGGCAGATTTTCCAAGAACCAGGGCCTTTTTTTTTTTTTTAATTATTTTTTTTACCCAAGTGCAATTCCATCTTTTCATTGGGATTTCCCAAGGAAAAAAAAAAAAAAAAAAAAGTCTGTGTCTTTCATCTGGCTATAGTATGTTGCTCTGCTTTGTTTTTGTGCTGAAATTTAAAACCTTCTGTCACAATGTTTAGGTATTTTTACCGACTTTAGATTTTCACATGGAGAGCTGCAACCCACACGGATATGAAGGCAAGGTAGCATGAAATAAAAGAAATTCAGATTCTGCTTAATAAAAATCTGTAACACTTCCCCAGCAACACAGACCCATTAATTTCAGGGTCATTTTAAGACTGAATTTGTGAAATTTGGGCCATTTTCGCCTTTGAACAGGCAGTTCAACTAAAGCTTGAAAACAGACAAATTATATTTAACTAAAACACAAACAAAAAGGAAAATCTTGTCATCTTTCTCTTCCTCACCCTTCTCAATTTTCATTCTCGTCAAAAAGGGTAAAACTTTGTTGTTTTGCTTTAAAAGAATATGTAGGAGTTAGAAGATTCTTGAAACATTCCATAGTCAACTAATGGTACTTCACTAATGATTTTGCTTTGGTTGGTTGCTGAAGTACATAAAATATATTACTCTAAGTGCACCAGGCTGTAAGACTTCAGGGCAGCACCTACACGATGCTATCCCAGCTCAATTTCTCCTTCCTTTCCAATGCAGATGTCCTTGAGGTTACCCAGCCCGGTACCACAAAATGCACTCCACACTTCACCCCACACAGAGACAACACTTTGGGAGCCAGCACTGCAAGATTTGTAGCTCCATAGCAGTTATTTAATTTTCCAGGGAGCATCTCTTCACCTTTCTCTGATGCTACTGTCTGCCAGCCAGCCGCCATTTTGTGGAACAATGTTGATACAGTATTCTGTAGAAGAAGCAAAACCTGCATGCTCTCAGGGAAGATACTGGTTTTGGTTCTTCTCTTCCTTTTTTTTGCTCACCTATGCTAAAGAATTGTAGCTGTTCAGACTGGCTGCCTCTGCCTTCTGAATGGAAAACTTTTCTTCGTTTTGTGGTAGGAGGAATTGCATAGCATAAAGGAGCTTCTGCCAGCAGCTGAATGGGCAGTGTGTCACTGCCCTAGCTCTTCAGATCAAGTCCCGTTTATGTGATGTCAGTGTAGTAGGTTTGATGCTTTCTAATGTCATGGCTATTTGAGGTAACAGGGTTAGAGAAAAGCAGATAAGCTTCATACCTGGAATACGGTGTTTCTCTGGGGATTTTTTACTTCTTTTGTTTGCAAGGTGGAAAACTTGAATTTCCAAAATGAGATTGTTTTAAATGCCACATTCATTGGTGTAAAATACATCAAGCTATTTAGGTAGTTATGATGAGAGTATGTGTCTTCTGAAATAATATTTAATCTGAGACATGTTTTTAAAAAAGAAAGTGAAAGCACGACCCTAAGGTGGAATAATAGGACTCATTGCATCTTATATCGTGATAAAAAAGAGATACAAATACTTTTGGTAGTTCTCAGAAATTTACAAATCACCAAAAGGAACTTTTCCTTAAACTTCAGCATTTGTAAGAGTTATTTTCTTTTATCTCTGAATTTTGATAGGCATCTCTCTTCTTCCACACAATTCCATGATAATTAGCCTCATCTGATCCTCTCAGAGATGTAGAGTTCTGACTTTAACGTGGAGTGGTTGGTAAAAGACTTTCACTTGGGAATATTATTGTTCTAAGTAAGCCGAAGGCTTTTGAATGCCACACTATATTCCAAAATATATTTGCTTTGCTTTTGTGATACTAGGAGCTGATGAAGGTGCAAATGAGAAAGACCATCACTGGAAGAAGTTAAAATGTGGAAACTGGATTTGACAGAGCAAGTATTGTTTGCTAATTTAGCAGATAATTTCCTTGCACAGGCAGAGCAAAGCAAATACGTGTGTGCTTTAAGAACCTGAAACAAATGAATTAACGTTCCTTTCTTCAGATCCTAAGCACTGTTTACACGCTCATTTTAAGCTAAGCCATTTTAAATCATCCCATTTTTCAGAAACTCAATGCAATAGGGATGATTTCAGATATTATTTTAAAATATTATTGCATGTATTTCATATAAATAATCCCTGTCTCAAGGTGACTTTCAGCCTAGTCACTTTCCGGCATTCTTTAGAGCTTTTCATCACCCTGTTTGCAAGTACCATTTCAGTGGTTAATATCATCAGGGACAGCTGTCTCTGGGGTGCTCTTTTTGATACTGGGATGTAAAAAGTCTTTGCAGACCCTTCCTTTGGGGCTCCAAGCACAAAATCAACCATTGACATATGCCTTGCAGAGAGAGGAAGCCAGTAAAATGATATCACAGCTATTAA
>VXAV01009875.1:90657-114434 GCA_013399715.1 Alectura lathami | reverse complement strand
ATTTACATATTTCTCCACTTTAGGTCAGATCCTGCCACCTTCGCTCCTCTATGTCACACTTCTTCTGGGGCGTGGCAGACTGGGGAAAGGCTTTAGCCACAAAAACCGTACTAAGTGCTACTGTAGTCTCCTGTATTCAACATTTAGATCCTCAAAATTCCTGTTCAACCACTGTGTAAGCTGGAAGATCAATCATTAGGCAGCATGAAGCATGGGCAGTCTTCATCATCCTGAAGAAGCCTACAGGTCAGTGTAAGCTTCCAAAGTGCAATAGGAGGATGTGGGCACCCAGGGAATAGTATTGTTCACCTGAGGTGCACATACCTTCAGTCAATGAGGGAAACCTCAAGTATGCTAAAGGCTCAGGATGTTGGTAAAAAAACCTCTTCTTCCAGTTACAGAGGGCCCAGATTCCAGGAAAAGCCAACCATGAGCTTCAGGCTTAGAATGCTTATTAGGATAAATGTGCCTTTAAGTGCCCTCTCCTGTGGCTTTTTATCCTACTGGTAGTGCAGAAAGCTTCTGACTCAACTGCTCTTTCTTTTGATTGCATTTCAAGGCTGTTTATCACTCCCTGCTGGCAATTTCCCATGCCAAGGAATCTCTGTTAGGGCCAAGGTACCAGAATGGAGTTGCAACATCTTGCAACCATCTGAAAGTTGAGTCAGGTTGAGTACACGTTCTGACCTTTTAAAAATAACCAAAATATATAAAGTTGTTACAGTAAAGACAGAGAGCAGAAGAAAGAGTGCAGAAGACATACAGCAATGTGAGATGGCAGAGGGGTAGAGCAGAACAGAGATCTAGAGGGTTGTGACACCCAGGACAGATGTGCTGCATCAATTCAGAGGGATTTTCTCCGGGAGGATGACAGCAGGACTAAACTGCAGTCACCAGCATTACACCAGCAATGACTTCATCTCTGTGAATCCTGTAGGGTTGGGCCCTGTGACAATTCGCTTCTTACTCTGTGGGCCTTCAGATTGGTGTGCTAAGCGAAGTAGGGTGCAGCATTCTTTTAAAGATAAAAGGACTTGTGCAAATTTTACATAATCATAGAATTATTCTTTACAGTGGATTTACATAGACATTGTCAGTGGGGAATTCTCTCTGCAACTTCAATTACTGTATTTTCATGTGCATTGTCTGATAGGAGATGTGCTGGATCTCAAATACCTGCTTACCTGATTAATGTGGATTATTCATCCCATTGTAATTACCTGTGAATTTTAGGGTAGCAAACATGCGAGAAGAATTTGTATAAAACCTGCAGGATTTTTGAAAGGCGAATATTTCCCAAGGATCCCTGTATGCACGCTGACACATTTCATTCCTTATGGTGATATTCTCTGCATTACAGCATTTGACTTGATGTAAATGTGATAGTGCTAAGTAATACTGACATGCTGCAGTGAAATGCACTAAAGAACCACACTAGAAAACACCTGGCTATTGAGCGGTTTGGAAAACTGAAAGCTTTTCATCATCAATTTAGCTCTCAACAGAACTGCCCTTTGTGTCTGTTGTCTTCTATTTTCCTTCGTAATTAAAAACATACAATTTTAGCCAGTCATGCCAGTGAACCAGGTGCACCGAATTCTCCAGCAGCACAAATGTGTGGTAGCAAACACAGCCTTAGCATTAGGCACCATTTTGCACGTTTCCTGACAACTAGGTCAGACTGGCAACTGGTTCTGGGCCATCTGTGAATAGATCTGAATGCTGTTGAGCTGATTGGGTGTGAATCTCTCTTCATGGGATAGGTGCTCCTAAATCACTCAGGAGTCATCTCTGCAGGCATGGGCAGGCAGATCCGAAAGCCTCTGCTCACGCAAGAGGCCAGATGCAAGCACACTCTGTTGTTTCAGAAGTCCTTCAGATTCATCTGTGTGTTTATGTGCATGACTAACACCTTCTTGAGAATCCCAGTCTTTCTTTTTATGGGCTGGGTTACTAAGTGGGTGCCAGAGGAAAAAGCCCTGTGTTAGCATTACCTTCCTGCTCACTAGCTTATTTGCCTCCTGGCAGAAGGCTTCTTGAAAACTATTCTTTGCCTTTGATTTTTAATTGCCTAAATACTTTCACCATTAGGATTTACACTAAGATTGAGGAAGATGATACAGAAACATGACCATACTGCAAATGGAAAGCACAAAGACAGACTCTGAAGTTGGCTGAATTCTGCTGAGAGGTTTAGAAATATTCTCCTGAATTATGTTTACTGATCTTACTAATTTTCACCAATGTCATTGCACAGCTTCAGGTCAAAACAGTCTGAAGCGAGAGTAAAGAGGAGCCTGAATCATCTGAGCTACATTTAAAGTTAAACAGAGTTGCTGATAAGAGCTTTATGATCTTGAGCTCATTATAGCCTGTGCAAGCAGAAATATATTGGTACATCAAATTGAACATTAACACTAAAAACCCTGTGAGCAGCCTTCTCGTTGCTCTGGGAGTATGTACAGTCCATGCCAGTGCAGAAAGCAAACCCAAAGAGCTTAAGCAGATGCCTACTCATGTGATATCCCCCTTTGCGTGAAAGTTCTCCAGCCACTGTTTTTCTCCCTCTGTGACATGCTAGGCATGGTGTCCATCACCTCCCTCTCAAAGCCTTTTTTATTATCGGTGACCATAATCCAGGGTTACCACTTCCTGACAGTGATGTATTGCATCTCTGCAGTTAACAACAAAATTTCACATAGCCCTCTAAGGACTCAAAGGATTTCATCTCCTCTTTTGGGCATTGCTTCCATTTACAGTTACAGAGAGATGATGGTGAGGATAGGGTTAGATCTGTACTGATAGGACCCACATCCCTTGAGCCTGTTTATCATGTCATCACCAGTTCAGCGTTTTACCTATTTATTCGGTGGCAAAGAGTGTGCTTGTGCTGTTACCACAGGAAGTCTCAGCCTTTTACATATGTATGTGCAGACTGAGTCTGGAGGCTACAAAGTTAGAGAGCTGTAATATTTCCCACAGTTGCCATGTAGTGATCCAGGAACGGGTCTCAACTTTGAGCCAATAGACTCTATTTCTGTTGTCCCTCAAGGGGACAAGCCAACGTCTGCCTCTTTGAGAAATCCAGCTCAACTCGTTCCTGAAACACAGTGCCAGACATGCTGACATGCATTGAGTGAAGTGTTATAATTGAATGGTTTGGACAATTTGAGACTTGAGATGTGATGAATACTTCAGCAGAAATCCTCCTGATACTTTCCCTTCATCTACAAAGAGAGTGGGTGGTTTGATATCTGCATCACTAGTTACCCACCAAACCTTACTGGGAATAATTAACACCTGATCCAAAGACATAGCAGTTATTTCTTTCAAAAAAAAAAAAAAAAAAGCAGAAATGAAGAGATGCCATTTTATTATTAACCTGCTGCACTGTACAGAAGAAATATCCTCATATTAAGGACCAGATCCTGCTCTCAGTTATGCATGTGAAACTCCACTAAACCAACAGTTGTTTTGCACATAGGTGGTCAGGATTTTGCCCACGAACACTGATAGCACCTTTCCTCATTCAATTTCACATTCAATGTGGTATAAATCTGAGAAATTCTGAGGTATACAGATGTGGCAACGTGCTGAAGTAGGAAGATGGTAAACAAAAATACAGGTGATATCATAATCACACTGAAGGAGAGCTTTTCTAGTAAGATTTCACTTCATCTAATTCACTTGTTAATAAGCCCACACTGAAAGTATCGCCTGTCAATTTGTATTTAGCTGTACAATTGATAGATCTGAAAGGGCTGCCTACAGCAAAAGTTGCTCCGTTTGTCTCATTATAAAACCTGGCTTTATTGCTTATAATTTTGCCCCTGTACTGAAATGCACGGCATCAGCTGTCTGTCTAGGGAGCAATTTTGTTGGGACACTGTTGAGTGGCTGTTTTTCTAATGCTTCATCTAGAGTTTTTGACCTGTTTCTGAGAACAAGATAAAGGAAAATTCAGTTTACCAAAGCAGAAATAAATTTACAGCTGTTTTACAGAGAACAAGTTCTTTGACCCTGGGCAAGGGATTTGCAGTTTGGCAGAGAAGCTACCTTTAGCCAGGGTTGGGGCTTTTGTCACCAGCCACTAAGAAAATCTGCTTTAATTCCCCTGAATTGTCAGCCCTGAAAAATCTCAGGAACAGACTAGACTCCATTCATTCTAAGAATTTCTTACAATTTTCAAACAGGTCTTTCCTGAGGCTGGGTTGACACCCTGGGTACTAAAATCACAGTTTATTCTCGGATCCACAGTTAGAAATTGCTGCATCGCAAGCCATGCCCCAAACATTCCCAGGTAACCCTTGTCCAGACCCACGGCACCCACATGCAGCTGGGCTGATAGTGCCTTTAGTTGGCCCCTGCCTTCACCCTCACCTTGCCTCCAGCACTGCTGACTCTTCTGCACAGCCTGTCAAGGCCAGGCTGGATGGGTTCCTGGGCAGTTTGATCTAGTGAGCTAGTGGCTGGCAGCCCTGTCCATGGCAGGGGGGTTGGAACTAGATGATCTCTGAGGTCCCTTCCAACCCAAGCCATTCTGTGATTCTATGATATTCTCTTACCCACCAAACCCAGCTGCATGAGACACAAGGAGCTCCCTCCTCCCTTGGCTGCCAAAACAGTGCATATCTCACAGGTGTCAAGACAGAAAAAGTCCCTGAGATCTGCACTCAGACACACAAGCCCTTCTTTGGATCTTGAAGATAGAGCTCGTATGCCAAAACCTTGTTTATTTTTCAAATTAGTCTCATTGGTTTATTTATTCGTTTGAAGTGGAATGGTGTCAAGGGGACAGTGTGGGAGCACATATAGCCAAGCTGAGGGATTGCCCTCAGGCAGAGGAGGGAATTTATCTTGGATCTGCTGGTTCTTGGACTTTTCATATATCTTTCAACTTTCAAGACCTTTTGGAAAAAGGAAACCACCCTAATTCCTTTTCCAATTTGGGCTAAATCAGGCCTTTTAACATCAGAAATAAAGCCTTTAGCTATGGGTCAAGACAGTAAATACAATGACATTTTTTCCTGCTGTTAATTTTAGGGAAACATTTCACATTCTCTTCAGTCCAAACTGAAACTTGAGTTCAGTAATTCCTTGGCTTCATTTCAGAGCTGACCCCAGAATTTCTCACTGTATGTGTTGTTTCACACAATGCCTTACATCCCTACTGCTTCTTGGTGGCAAATAATGGAGAGCTGGGAGGATAATTTAGGCGACAGCCACTCAACCCAGCAGACTTTCTATTAATTACAGTGGGGTGGGAGTATTGGTTTTTGTCTAGCTGGGAAAAATTATATGAGAAGAACACATACCACTGCAGGTCAAAACCCCATCTTGTCCTGCAAGCTGCAATATGTCATGTGTGTGGAGTTGCACCCACTTGCAGAAGGTCTGAATTTGGTCTTGCTCTTTTCTGATGATGTTTTCCTTTAGTAGCTCACTTTGTGGTCATTTAGCAGGAACCTAGCACACATGCAGGAGAAGTGTCACAACATCAGTTACCTGAGATTATTGTAAATGATGTGCCAGCACCTGAAGGAGATGTTAAGATGTACGTCAGATCATCGTAATAGATACAGTGTTGTACCAGGCAGCACAAAACCAGATGTATTTATAATTCCTGCAGCTGCATCCCTGCTATTAGTTAAGCCTAAGAATGGAGCCACTGATAGATTTGTCATAGATGAGTTCTCCCTTTAATAGAAAGAAAGTGATTAAAGGGAATAGATGGTGTCTCAAGTTACTGGCAACACAGAGAGTCTCTAACTATATGTCTTCAATTCAGAGCCTGCCAGATGCCCCTGCCTGTCATTTTTTCCTCCCTGAACCATTCAGTGCCCTCTGAGGTATAAGCTGATGTCTCACTCCAGGCCCAAACGGGAGGGCACAAATATATGTATCAGAAGTGGTGCAATTGCTGATAGTAATTACTGAGATGGACAAGGAAGAGGCAGTGAGACTGACGTCTGCAGTCATAGTGTTGGAGAGCTGTGGGAGAACACCTTGGCCAAGCTGGGAAGGATCATTCTCGTTGTGTTTGTCTCTGCTGAAACTTCTCGAGAAAAGATGGATAACATTCACAGATTGCTCAGGGATCCATAAACTAAATTCAGCAATGAGCTGAAGTCCCGAATCATCATAACTATCTTAGTGTCATCCTTCTCTGGCATAGCTGGATCAGCTTTGGCCCTACCGTGGAACTTTCTGCACCTTATTTCATTACTTGCACCCTGTAATGGAGTAACTTCAATAACCGTGAATTAATTTTTCATATTAAGAAAGAAAAAAAAAGTAGAAGGGCATACATCTAGAAGTCTGGGAGATAACCATTAGGGATCATCTGCCAAGTAAGGCTCCTAGGGTGAGACCTGATTATCCAGACCTCATCATGAATATTCAGAGATGTAAATAAGGAGGCAGAGAGAGGAGTGGGGTGAGGTGACTGGGTAACACTAGCATCAGCAATGCAAGCTGGGGAGAAAGGAAAACTAGACAGATTTCCTTTTTCTGGTGATGATGAAATAAAAATGGTATCAAAGTGTGCTACGAGACCTAGATGCTACCAGCTAAACTTGCCAAGCGACTGATGCAAGAATCATGTGCTGAGCTGTAGTTTTTCAACACAGAAGTTGTTTCATTGTAGACAGTTCTCTATCAGTCTTCAAAGAAATGACTATGTTAAGGCTACCTATGACCTCCGTGCCTTTAACTACACTTCAGAATGCACGAGCTTCTACTGCAACACAATTTTGTTATACTTACCTTGTTCTGTTAATGACAAATTTCCCATCATTATTAATCCAAAAGCCTACATCAAACAATGTGGAAAATAATATCTGGAGGGGTTAAAATTTGTGCTTTTAGATCAAAGTCCTAGTGTAATACTAGAACCTGTTGATAATATCACAGGACCACATGTGAAAGAATTCAATGTGTGTTTTTTGTTAAAAGGTCTTAGATAAGTGAAAAATGCCCCAGCTGTGTAAGTCTAGAAAAAAACTGGGCATTATTAAGCATGCCTTTTTGTGATTCTTAATGTCTATGTGCATAATTCCAAATCAAACATATTCACATTATTAACTTTTATAAGTTTATTAGTCTCAGTGCTAATGAAACCATTCATCCTTCGCAAATGCACATGGCTCCCTAATGAAACTTCAATAGATGGATCAGCAGTTAAGTGAGTACATCCAAATGTTTATGCCAAATTTTGTTTGCTGCAGTGAACAGGGAGACCAAATCTCTTCCAGGCTGATATCTATACTAACTAACTAACAGATGTAATGATGCCACCTATGTGATAAAAATTCTTTTTACCTATAGAGAATAGCTATACATTTCATAGGATACTGGCATTTAAGATCTAATTTTCCTCTTGCTTACACTGGTATTAGTGAGAGAAATTTTACTTGAGAAAACCAGTGTAAAAACTAGTAAAAAACTGGCAAAAGAAGAGGAAAAAATCACATATATAATAAATATTCTAGAAAAATATTTTTGAACAGGAATGCAACAATATTTCAGTGATATTCATGTGTTTATTAGCTGCATATCGAAATCTAAAGCTTATGCTGTTAATTATCTTTTGAATACTGTTTTCACCCTTCCATCTCTTTTCTTTGTTTTCCCTGCCTGTATTTTCCCAATTCAGTTTTCTGGCAGGGCATATATGTAGATGTTAAAATGAGAAGGAGCTGATGTTCTATATGACAGATATTCTTTTGCTGAAAGAATTGGTGGTGGTTTTCCTTTTCGACTCTCAATTCAGAAAGCCACGTCAAAAGGGCACATCTGAATTTGGGAGTTTCTGCATTGCTACTAAGTTCCTAGTGCAAACATTTGCATCTTAGCACTGTAATATACATGTTTTTTTCTTAGCATGAATTGTTTTAAAAATGTAGATAACTTGAAACTTCAGAATTCTTTTTCATGAATTCAGAGAAAGTTTTTTTTTTTTTACAGTTATGTCAAGCAAGAGAGAAAAACACATTTGCTTCTGGACTATACATATTATCTTAATTTTCTTCATTATTTTCTACACTGAGGTATAAATACTATGCCTGTAGCCAAATATGTATCTGCACAAAACAAACAGAAAACATTCTTAAACCAATGAAGTATTTACTTTTTTAAAGACATTTTAATCCTATTAACGGTAAATTATACTACCTATTGTGAAAGCAGACATGAAAGAAATATCTGAAGCATGCAGTTAATTATGATACCAAGTGAAACATAATATTTATGCTCTTTTTGTGTAGCTGGAACAATTTTTCTTTCACTAACTGTGAGTCATCCACTGATTGAAGTCTTGAAACTGATGATGAGAGAGTTGGCTGGCACATCTGCCACAGAGGTTTCATTCTATAGATAATTAATACTAAAAGAAATATCTGGGTTTTATTCTTTTATATTCCCAGTTCTCTATTTTTTAAACAAAATCTCCTCCTCCTTCTCCTCCTACAACATCTCCCTCTGTTTAGAGGTTATGTGCTTAAGAATATTAAAAGACATCAAAGTCTCTGATAAAGCTAGGGAATGAAGATTCCACTGAACAAGGGTCTGATTCACAATTTCTGATCAAAGTTACATTTCAGTTTCAGAACATCCAAAATCTTTGGATCCTGAAGTTTTATGTTGTCCATTTTAGTGAGTGGGCTCAGGATGCAAGTCTCCTGCTCTCTCTGGGAGGCTGAAAGTGTCCAGGTAGCCAATTCCTATTACAATACCCTTCTATTTTAAGAGATTGTTTTGTTCCCATTGTCTTGTTTAATTTTTGAACTTGTTTGTACTAGGTGTTTGTAGCGGCTGTTTAATTAGGAAACTAATGTAATTGTGTTTAATTCTTATAGCATTGATTCTGCATTCCAAACCAGCAGTAATGTTGTGTAATGGCAGATATTCTTGTATACTCCACCCTCTTTATTTGTCACTTTTCTACTGTGTTTATTTTTCTTCTTTTTTCTTTTTATGTGATTTTTCTATCTTTATTTTTGTGTACTTCATTTGGCTTCTATGTTTTGTGTTCCGTCTCACTCCAGAGCATGACCTTATTTTACCACTTGCTTCCGAGACTTGCTTTGAAAGTCAGTTCATATACACCCATCTGAAAAGTTACAAAAAATAAGCCAGGAAGGTCTTCAATGAGGAGTACAGCTGCTCTCCTCCCCCAGGAAAACTAATTCATCAGTTCCTTGACTGTCTTCATTGTTTAGAAACCAAGAGCTATGGATTTTGTTTGTTAATGAAAGTGCCCTGCAAAAAAAATATCATCTGGTGTTACAGGGAGGAGGCAACTTGGCACTCGAGACTTCAGTTCGTTTTTTCATTTCAGCCTTAATAATTTTATGAATTTCAAGTATTTAAGGGTCTTAAGAAACAGTTTTTTCATTTCTCATTGCAGTATTAGGATTAAAAAAAAAAAAAAAAAAATTCTTTACACTGCAACTGATCCATTTATAATTTAGAGTTTGTTGCCATGCAAGTTTTTCCATTCAAGCATTTTAAAAATTAACTTTCTACAGCAACCTATAGCCCTCACTTCAATTTGGAGGACTCTTCCTTTCTCCTGTGATGTTACATGCCCACACCTGCAGCCAAATATTGGTCTACAGGCATATTTCATACGTATCCGTATGAACTTATCCATACGTAACCGATGGAGAGATGGAGAGCCCTGTGTGGGTACATTCCTTCTGTTGCCTTTGTGCTGACTGGACCATAGCACCATATGTTGGCTGGACATGGCCCACATCAGAAACCAGCTGCAGCATTTCTTCCCTCCTTCACAATAACCAGGCAGTTACTGTCTGACTACATCTCATGTGTGGTTACATACATAATACATAATCGCCTGACCTCCATGGAGAAAAGAGACAGTTGCTAAAATCAAATACATTTCAAAAGACAGTATAAGAAAATCTGAATGTCTAATGTCTTCAGCACCATTCCAATTTTCCTAATGCATGTCTCTATATGCCTTGCCTAAATATTCACTGATAATTTTCTTTCATCATTTTCAACTTTGTAAGCTTTTAGGGACAGCATTTCATTGTTTTACCTATCACCTCTTTGCAATAAAAAAGATGTTATCTGTTAAAAAGTAAGAAGTGCAGTATGGTCTGTAGAGCATGATTGTAGAGAACACTATCAAACTACAATATAAGGCCCATGCCAATCCACTGCTGCTGTTTCATTGATTGCAATATGCTAGCAGCAGTAAATGTGCATCAGTATAAAAAGGCAATGATAATAGAGAAAATCAAAGCCTCTCTAATCCCTTTTAGCAATTTGGGCTAAACAATAGGAATAAACTCCCTGCTTAAAAAAAAAAAAAAAATGTCTAGGAATTTACAATAACATCTTCTTTCTGCTAGCATGACTTCTTTGGGTATCTTGGTTCAGCTTGCTGCTGGAGGTGACGAGCACTGAGTGTCAGCAGGTGTGTTTGGGTACAGTGACCGTATGTGATTCATATGAGGGACACCATTACCATTCAAAACCTAGTCAACTTTTACAGGTTTTTGACTTGTTTTTTAAAAAGTCTGTGAAATCAGCTTTTATCCAAATCATCCAAATCATACTTTCAAAAATGTTTTTTGTTTGTTTGTTTGTTTGTTTTTCCTATACTTCTCAAGCTCTCATTTAATAGATTTATTTGCAAACTGTCAAGAAATTTGGTCAGTATTTAGCTGTAGTGAATAGCATGGCTTTGAGTGATGAAATTTGCATCTCATGACCATTACCCTGCAAGCGCTCACAGAAAAATGTCACTAACCCCAACATTCTTTCTCTGGAAATTGAGCATTTGCAATAGGAACTAAAATCATATAACTGCATTGTCTCATTGCAGCCTACCACATAGCTGTGGTTGTCATATTCATGTGAGTTTGTGCTCCACTTCTGCTGTGGTGAGACCCTCTCTCTGGCCAGGCAGTTTGCATCCCAGTCAGCCCTGGATTCACCTGCAGAAAGGCACTTTTGCAAAATCTGTGGGAAAGGAAACGTAGGAAAGAAGAGCTGGGAGCACAGTCTGGCCCACACAGCCTGACCTGTCTCCTCCTGAACATCTATTGAAACTGACTGATCTACTGCCTTGCATCTGCCAAACTGTCATTCAAGCCATTTAGATGAAGACAAGGGAAACGTGATAAAAATGAGTTTGTGCTTTTGCTTACTGAACAAGCTTTGAATTCCCAAGTACAGCTGTATGAGATTATTGGAAAGACTATGCCCACGACAAAACAGCTTCACTAGATGATGGGAAGAGGGGAAGTGCTGTTTGAGGAGTTAGTAGATTTCTTCTCTTGATTTGTGCCTGAAAGAAAAAAATATCCCAGATGTCTGCTGCATTGTGTGAACATATACATGCATTTAAATTACTTATATCATTACTTACAGATGTAATTGTGAAATATGTTCTTTTTGCATTCAAAATTAGGGGCAGAACAGATGGTGAAAACTCACTTTAAGGCAATATGTCCATTAAAATAACCCATACTGTTTGTGTGTTATAACAATAGCAGTCTTCAGTATAGCTGAGATTTTTAGTAGCACTAGATTATGATAGAAATACAAATAGACTGTAAGACAAAATTCAGTTTGACTGAAAATTCACCCTGAAAACATTCAGCTAATTTCTCTTCAGTGGCTGTCAATAGAGGAACTCACCTCTGCATCCCCCTGTCTTTACAGTATTGAGTGCTTTGTACCTGAATGTGAACAGTAAACTTTCTGGAGTTCATGTGCTGGCAAAGCCTTCTCCATATATATTTTTTTTTATTTCATAGGACTCACAACAGTGTGCAAATTCATCTGCTGGGACTTTTATTTCCCTAAAGGAGTTAACTATTCTAAACATATATATTTATATTATACATATATATTATTGCTACTGTCAGGGCAGCTTCTTTGCAGAAAAGGGAAATGAGCATGTTTAGCTAGGCTGCAGTATATAGTGGCCTGTATTCATTTCAGGTTAGCAGAACTTGAGTTCATTAGCAATGAAATTTGGATAAAGTAACTTGAATTCACAATATTCAAGGAATTTTAAGAAGTAATTGATAAAATGTCTGTTGTATTATTAGTATTAGTCTTTAAAGTGCAACAGCAATGAAAAGTCATGTATCATAGCCAGCAGTCCTTCAGTGTGTCCTGCCCATGCCAGGTAGGTCTCCCGGGGTGTTTTGGGGGAGGTGATCTCCATTTTGGTAGGCTGTTTTTTAACAGAAGGACAGCTAGCTTGGGGATGCTAGCACGGGAGCAGGAGTGGCCCTGCTCTGAGTTAGCAGGGGGATGGCGTGAACATCAGGCTTTGCCTGCAAGGCGGTTTCCCAGGTGCTGGAGGGGGAAAGTGCACAATCAGCCCTGCTCCAAGGCATTGCCAAATGCTTTCCAAGGGGCTGTGCGTGAAAGCAGCCCATGCTGTTACATCCAAGTTGCACCCTGAAGGCTGGCTCTGCCTCCCACACAGGCACGGGCAGAGTGCCCTGGGCCCGCCTTCCTGGAGCAGCAACAGAATCTCAGCTTTCATCTCTGGTCTCTGAGTTCCTCACCCTCCTGAACAGGAGGAAAAGATTGCAAATGTGAGCCAGGTTTTCTTCAAAGGTTCAAAAAGCTACAGGCCGCTAAGGCTGTCATGATGTTTTCTGAAAAATCTTGCATAGTTTGCAGCGCATCTCACTCTTTGCTAACACTGAGTGTTGCAACTGTTTTAATCTTGAAGAATATATTTTTTAAAGCCAATTTTTTTAATTTCCAAATTAAAAAAAAAAAAATAGTAGTGCATCATGTTTTGGACTGAATCACCCATAAGTGAAGCACCAACAAAATATTCCATGCCCTTCATTTTCTTGTGATTCAGAGCAATAAAAAGAAAATAACATTATAATAGCCATGAGTCTTCTGTCTTGCCATGAAGTCTGGCACACCCTACATCATTTTGGATAAGTAATTTCCACTCTATTTTGTTCACTTGCACATGGTAAAGTAATTAACAGGAACATTTATGCTTTTCCCTTATTCCATCAGTCCTTACATTTCAAACGATAATTCCCAGTACATTGAATATACATGTTTTCAGTTCATTAAAGTAAAAAAAAAAAAAAAAAAAAAAGAGCTTACCTTTTAAAGAAATAAAGATCGTTTGTGAGAAATTTAAAATCAGACCATGCTTGTCTTCTGTGTTTCTACAGCACAGAGCACAGGAATCGCACCTCTGGCTTGTATTAAACAAGGATTAGAAAGGTATGTCTTCCTGTCACATGCGTGTAGAGCAGGATTTATTCCAAGCAAGAAAGATGTAGGAGCCCTTCAGCAATAATCTCAATAACAAATCTACTGGAATTTGGTAAAATGCAGTTATTAGTGAGGCACTGTGCCTTTAAATCCTACTCAGATACCCGGCTCTGTTGAGTCTTGCTCCCATGGGCTGGTTGGTAGAGCAGCTGAGAGTAGGAAGACTATGACAGAAGATTAAAAGAACTTGAATTTGTTTCTTGTGTTTATTTCAACAGACAGGGAGTCATGATGAGGAATATGAGATGGTCTTTACTAGATTTAAGGTGCAAACAAGACCAAGCGTTAACCACGATACAAACAGTTTTAAAGTCATACTCCAAATGTGTGCGTGTTTGAGTGGAATGAGTGAGTTTGGAGGGGGAGCTTGATGAAATGTATGAGAGGATGGAAGTGCTTTCAGGATGCATGCAGTACTTGCGCCATATTTACATATAATTTCATGATGTAAGTCTTCCACTGGATCATTTTTAAGGGCTGAGGTGTAGTTTTTCCTATGCATTGATTCAAATCTTGACTCTCCTCTTTAATATTTATTTAGTTTTGCCTTCCTCTTAAAGTATACAAGATAGGTTCAGATCTTAATGCGATCTGGCTATAGTACAAGTAGTCAATGTTTCAACATCTGCACTTCATTTCTCTTTCTCTTTTCTTGTAGCACACTGTAGTTTTTGTGTGTTTGAGCCCTTTGTACAAAATGGCTCAGGCTGTTATAGAATGAGAAAGGGAAGAATAATTCATAATTTCTGGGCTTCACGTCTGTCATAGCACCAAAATTAACTACTTTCATGGTATCTTCAACCCTCTGTCTAACTGCCTTTATCTCCAAGGTCTCACTGACTTTGCAGCAAAGTCCAAGGAAGCTTGATGGAAGACGACTTCAGTGCAGCTCTCCTGAAGCTTCCCACTCTTCCAAGAAAGCTGGAAAACTCGTGCTTTGCAATCTATACTTTTAAGGCTGTGGTCCGTATTTTCTTAACCTTCCAGATCCAAATGACACTCAGAGGAAAGTATTTGGCTTCTCTGGATTCACTAGTTCTCCTAATTACTTTTTTAAGAAACCATATTGTTAATCATGTTTCTAAAACAGCCAAATAACTCTTTTGAAATAGATTTAATTACTAGAAGGTCCAAACACTCTTTCTACCTGTCAGGCTGGACAAGAGAAACCAAATACTTTATAGCAGCAGCAGAACCCTCCATTGATCTTAGAACAGCCATTAATAAAGCCAGGATCAACAAAAAGATTAATTAATTCAAGAAAGATTTAACATGGTATAAATGGGAAATGTGGCTAGTAGTAATGAAATAATCAGCACTTTGCTTACAAATATCACTTTTCTGGGTATGAAAGGTGTCCATCACCATTTTTTTAAATTGCTTAAAATGTGATGTTTTTTACCATGTTACAATCCATTATTAAGAAAGTGGAAAAGAAAAACCAGTTAAAGGTTTGTGCAAGCTGTGGTTTCACTTGTTTATTAGGTGACTCCTGATAATCAGAGGAATGTGTGCATATGCTACTGTTTTACTGTGGTTAACTTTCAGTAACACTTTTTGTTAAATGGGAATAGCAACCTTTAATTAGGATTTGGGGTTTGGTTCTGAAATTGCCATACACCTGCTTATTCAAAACAGATGTTTTATCTGCAGTGCAGTTTTGCTCATAATGTGTTATGACGGCAAAAGCAGGTTGCTAACAAAATACAAAGGAAAGGCAATATCTACTCACTGTGTTCTCTTATATGAGGTTAATAAAGTTGACTGATTAGGAATATCAGTTTGCTTTTACCAACATCTTACTATGTTAGCATGCCACATTATAATCTATGTGAATGTATACTTCACTGCTCTGTCACTAGGACTCTAATTCAGTTTTAGTCAGAAAACAATTATAAAATGACTTGGCCTTTATGTTGCACTTCATTTTTGTAGTGCTTCATGCATCATCAGCTCTCTGCACATTACATGTCTCCATCCCCATTTTGCAGACTAGAGAAGCTGAAGCATCGTCCAGCACTGAAGCTATGCACTAGCAAGGCTAACCTCATGCCATTGCCTCCTCAAAAACAACAGTTACATTGATGTTCCCAAGCTCTTGCCCCTCATGTAAGGCAATTCCTTCCTTGGCATGCTTAGTCAATGGTGTAGCTAGATGATGCAAGAGAAGTGCTTGGAAATGATAAGGGGAAGAGTTCTGCTCATAAATCTGATTTGGTACGTGGGGGGAATATTGCCAGAATCACTTGCACTGGCTTTGTAACAGGCTTAGAAGGTACAAATCACTTCTGGTGCACAAAGAGTAACTCAATTACCTTCAGATTTTAACTAGAATTGGCTTATAATATGCATGCAAATAACAATCAATATCATATGTATGTAAAGTCATTGGGTGGCCAGGAAAAAGCCTGTAGCCATGCTAATGTCCTGAGTCAGTTCTGCCCTATTTATCCCATGATGTATACTGGGAGAGTTGTCCCACCACCATGGCCAGGCCACTTAGGCAGTTCGTGTCCCTTCTCTGTCAGTAAGATGAAAGAAGGAGGTGTGTCAGCGAAAGGGAGGAGAACATCGCTGTGGTTATCTGGCCCCATTGCCAATGGTGATGCAGTACCGAGCTTCACAAAATAGGCATCAACACGACAACACGATGCTCTTTGTTTCAGCCTTACAGTAGTGAAGTGGGTCATTGTCATGCCTTCTCTGTCAAGAATGTAAAATTGTTGTATTGAAGGCTAATGTAACGTGTCAATTTATTTTGTAAAGGTACCGTGTAGGTTTCTAATGCGATACAGATATTAAGTTATATGACAAGAAAGGCATTACTATAACACAAAAATACAAATTTTCTGCCATATTAGCACTTTCTATATTATAATAAAAAAGCATATTGTGCTTGAGAAGTGTGTATCAAATCTGCGAACCTCAAGGTTTGGTTTCAAAGAGTTTGCAAATTTTTTTCAATCTGTTCTTCTGTATTATATTTGCTGCTATCCAGAACAATAGCTTGGCACTCTGTAACTGGCCTGTTGCATTTGATGGCATGACTTTATCATCTCAAGAAAGCAGACAAAACTTCCAATGAGTGAAGTAGCTTTATTATCATGACTTAAGCTGTTTTCAACCCTTCCCCCCACCGGACAAATAAAGGCAAATAAATACNTGGGGAGGAGGAAGGAAATGTCCTACCCACTCCAGTCCAAGCAAGTTTTTCTGGTTTTTTTTTTTTTTTTTTTTGTAAGATTAATATATATTAACCCCTTCTCTGGATAGTAGTTCTATTTGGAAGAGGGTTTATGTGATCTGAAATGCAGTGAAGCCATCTTCTAGGCTCCAGTTTGTTGACAGGCCCCCAGTACCTGTGGATCCACTTTAACTTCTGGACTTACAGATGCGCAAAGTGAAGCACCTGTTTAAGTAATTTGCTGAATCAGGGCCAAAATGAACTGCGACATCAAAAAATTATGTAAATACAGGTTTATAGCTTACGAGAAAGAACATGCTGCATGCATAACTGAATGAAGAATTTATTGAGTGAATTTCATCTCTCTTTGTGTCTGCTTTTGGAATAGCTGTGACCACATCCTGCTTTTTTATACA
This sequence comes from Alectura lathami, assembly GCA_013399715.1. NCBI lineage: Eukaryota > Metazoa > Chordata > Aves > Galliformes > Megapodiidae > Alectura > Alectura lathami. The sequence goes on along the minus strand of VXAV01009875.1, from coordinate 97,535 downwards.
TATATTTATTTGTTATTTGAATGCAGTCAGTGACTACTTTTAACGTATTCCTTTTTATTCTCTGGTTTGATTATTTAGCATTTGAGATTTATTACTTGATGGGATACCTATTGAAAGGACTGGAAAGATTCCCGTTGGCTTCAAAGGACAATGAATTGTGCCCGGAGCTCTGGTAGAGCAAAGCATTTAGACATGTGTTTAAACATTGATGCTTGCAATGGGAGTTGAGCACATGCTTAAGATAAAGCATGTGCTATGGGCTTTGTTGCATAGGGAAGCACATCAGCACATTCTTAAATGCTTTGCAGAACTGGCACTATAACAACCTCTGCTGTTAGTTACATTTTTTATTTTTATGGAAAAAAATAAAAGCACCAGAAGAAGTTATTGTTACTTTACAGTAAAAATATATCCAGTTGTGAATGAGCAGATTCACCTCCTGTTTGTTCATGAGGTATTTTACATATATTATGATTTATTTTTGAAGAGCGGAATTTAACCTTATCTTAGTAGGAGATGAGTGGATTGTTTTCTGTCCATTTTCAGCACTTTCAGTTTGGCACTTGTGCCAGCTGTTATTAATGTGCACATTCAGGACAGACTAGGGCCATCAGTAGCTCTCTATTATGAAATATCCTTTTTAGCATGTAACAACTTCTGCCTTCTATTCACTATCCACTTTTAGTGCTCTCCCTGTTATCACTTCAAATACTTTTCAGGGTGTGAAGGAGTAACACGAATGTTCAAAGAAACATCTTACTTCTCAAACCATGTGCATTTTCATTAAGATTTCCTTAGCTCCCCACTCCCACCCGCTTTTGTCCATAAAAGTGAAAAGAATGTGCCTATGCCAACTATTTATCCTTCATTAGAACTAAATATAAGCTTAAAGGCACAGCCAGGAAGTGCAAGATGTTTGGGCTTAAAAATTTTTTTTTTTTTTTCCCTCAGAGAACTGCTCCTTTACCGCATGAGATGAATGCTGTTATATGTACATCAGCAAGCTCACTGGCAGACAGGACACACATAAAGTGCCAATGAGTCCAAGGCACAAGAATCTTACGTTTTTTCACAAAGGAGGCATGCATAGAAAAAGCTTCCCATAGGAAATGGGGTTGGTCTTGTCCCCTACTCACAAAATCTCAGACAGAAATACAATTTCAGAGGAGCAAACCTGCGCTGTTCTCAGGTGAACTTGTCTTTGAGCTTTGAGGAAGTGAATAGTGAATACATTAAACCAGTTTCAAGCCATCTTTGGACACTCAACAATTTTTAGAATGTTCATGTTGCAAATAACGTAAGAATGATATTAACCAACCTTACAGTGCATTTATACTGCAATCCAAACAAGTGTTTGCAATTCCTATTGACAAACCTGCCCTAGTTGTGATAGCCATGCAGCCCGATGGACTTTGAGCCCCAGCTTGCCCAGTATCCTGGCTAGACACTGCCATAGTCCAAACTAAGCACTCAGTATGCTCCTCTCAGTAGCTCAGCTAAACTATTTAAAAGTTGACTGTGATATGATTATTCCAAATACTGCTACAGACTGGACTGCAGGAAGCCGTAACCCTAGGAACATTTGCACACAAAATCATGCTACTTTAATGAAACTGATAATATACCGCTTAGAGTTATGGAAGGTCAAAATCTCAAAAGGAGTTACTGATAATCTGAAGCCAAACATATGAGGCTGAAGACAAGATTCACAAAAATATGGGAGTCTGGGAAAGACCTGGGAGAGACACAAGGTCTCTCAGGTTTTCAGCTATTTCCAGCTTTGGCATGATGGAATGTTGCTTCAAAGCATGAAATTACTGTGAGGAAATACCTGTTTCTTTAGTTACTGTTCCTCCCCTGAACTTAAGGATTATTGCTATGTCACTAACAAAATGGAAAAAGAACCCCAATGTTACTGAATGAAAAATTATTGTAAACAAAGCTTTATTTCCCACTGATACCTGCTGAGGATAAATTATGAAAGCGTGATATTCAAATTGCCTTTTATTTTCAGACCTCTAATTGTATTTACCCTATCAGATGTCCCAAAACTTTCTGCCTGGAAAACTGGCAAAAACATTGCTTTAGAGAGACTTAACCTAGCCTAAATTAAAGATTTCCCAGCTAGCGAGTAGCCCAGGGCTGGGGAACTAGCTACGTCTCCCTGATAACCTGACAGCATTTATGTTCAATTCTACAGAATGGGGATTTCATCCTGCGGATGCTGTAGTGCAGTGAACATGAGCTCACTCTGGCTTGTGAATCTCTGGCTACTTTCTGCTCGGTGTGAACAGCCTTTGAAGCCATCACTGGTAAGGCTTCCTGGGATGCTTTGCTTGATTCTATGTTGAAAGTGTTACTGGTTTAGACTTGAGACAGAAGACACTCTCGGTATAAATATTTTGAAGACAAAATAAATAAGAAAGAAAAAGTGGAAAGGAATCAAACAGGCAATTATTTGTAATTGAAAAAACTATTGATTTTCCTTTTGATACATAGTCTAAATTATCCCTCAAGAAACGTAGTAATGCATCTTTAAACAGATTTATTGGTTCTAGCTGTAAAATGTGGCTTATTTAACTTCAGTGCTATCACACTTTTCTGTTTTTATTTGATACAGAGAAAACTAAATGAGGACACTGAAGAGGAGGTTTGATTCATGGATCAGGAAGGTTCCAGGTCCTGGAGGGCTCAAGAACTCTTCCATAAGGGTTATGGAATGAAAAAAAAAAAAAAAAAAAAAAAAAAAGAGAGAGAGAGAAGTAATAATTAATTCCCGTTGCTACAGTGAAGCACACTATCCCTAGCATAATACATGATCTGTATGTTTACTCTTCAATGCCTAAGGAACAAAAGACATTGTATCCCACCACCACTGTACACCCCGCTGCTCAGAAAAGGTCCTGCACCTCCTGCACCATTATAGCTTTCATTTTTCTTTCTCTCACTCCTCAGTTTGCAGGTCTGTGTCTCTCCATTCCTTCTGTCTGTCCAAGGAGCAGCAGTCTGCTCCGCTCCACACCTCCAAGCTCAACCCCTCAATAGGAGGCAATACTTGTGCCTACACAGGGTTCTACCAAAAGGTGCATACACTACTGTTTTCTACTTTAAGTTGTCTAGCATGCTGTCTAATCTGAAGGCAAAAATATCCTTCAAATCAAATCTGAGATTCCAGAATCATAATAAAATAATGAGACATTGTCAGGACCTCGTACCCATCTACCAACCTGCTGCTTCTGCAGGCTTTTTTTTCCTGGCACTCCTCATAGTTCATAAAACAATGTTATTCATAAGGAAAGTCAAAGGCAGAATTACAGCGTGTTACGATATAAAAAACTGCAAAATGGCTATGATTTTCCAAAGTATAACCATGTGTCTGGCTGGCTAGGTGGACAGGTGGATGGCAGAAGAAAAAATCTGTGTTGTTCCATTGCCAGTGAAACTTATAAAGACTGTTTCTGTGCCTTTGAGCCTCAGGTTCAGATTTAGTAGCATCTGACAAGGTACAAGTCACAGTAGAAGTTTAGCCATAGTAGGACATTTAATCATGTTTCTGTACTTCCTTCTCCTTCTCCTGACTCTGTTTGGAGTCCAATGACATAGATGCATTCACTCTTCAACCAGTCCTTAGTGGGAGTACTAACTTGTGTCTCTGTTTCATCCAGTACATATGTACAGAAACTCTGTAGGGTATTCATATCCCCAGAACCTCGAATTCAGTTTGATTAAGATTGTCAATGCATTCTGGAGTGTTTAGGGGAGGTCTGATAGACACTCAACCGATTCACAATGAGCTAGTCTTTTGTCCTCGGGAAAGCAACCAAGAAGTCTTCGTTGCTAGAATTGCTGTCTCTTGTATGTATATGCTATGGTGCTGTAGAAAGGCTTAATGCAAATATTATGATTTTTACCAGTCTCTTTCAAGAAGAAAAGCAACTATGCATGTGCATATTTCTCTTTGAAATAATGCCTTTGTGTTAGGATTGCTATCAGATAGTGGAAAAAAAGTATATTGAATAAACAAAGATGAGGTCACAAATACTTGTTCTGGGAGATGAAAAGTGATATTACTGATATCCCAGTGATGTCCCTCTATGATGTAATACAATGTTCAAAGCGCAATGACAACAAGAGACTTAGAGTGTGTGAAGACTACATGACCAAAAAGAGACTCCAGCCAATCAATGTGATGATAATGTGTAAATATGTATATGTGTGTACATCCACAGACAAGCAGCAGCGGTGTGGTGTTTTGTGCCAGCTACTGCACCAAGACCCTTGGATGAGACAGGGGAGATGCAAGCACAAGTACTGGAGCTGCAGAGACAGGAGGAGGTCTAGTTATTTATTATTACATGGGTCCATAACAACATTACTGTTTAAAACACAGGATGAAACAAAAACTCCATGCTCTTTTTCCCTCTCTCAGAGAAGGACATTTGCACTTTTGTACTCTCTTGATGTCTGCAGAAAGTGAAGGGTATGGACAGGACAATTTTGTGTGCAAGGTGATAGGCAAAAAAGACTTTCTGTTCCAAAAAGGGGAAGACGAGGTTGAATGCTCTGGCCCATTGTGTTATTCCCATTCAATGAGAGAAATATCAAGAAGATGTAATATGGCTTATAACGATCTAAAGTTTTTCTCCTATACACAAAGTAACCTTTCTGCTGAAGGCTGCTAATAGCAACTTTACACCACCACCTCCCCACAAGAAGGTGTGAGAGGTTAGGTAAACGTGCCTGTGGCTCCCCTTTTGGCCTCATGTGGACTGTGACACTTGTGTCTTGGCCATGCCAATGTTCAGAGAAGGTCACAATTCATCCTCTCTTTCTCTTTTCCTAGCTATATCTAACAGTCCTCAGTCACCAAGGAGTGTCTGACCTGGATTTCCTCCCTTTCTTCTTAGCTTCTTTTCTGTACCTATTGAGCATCTACTCCCCAGGCCACAACTTTCTGAGCCTCATCGTCTCCCTCTCATGTGCCAAAACAATCTTATTGCTTTCAGGTCTTTTTCTCCCTTTGATCTCTCCTTCTCTACGGACATATTGCCCTTCTCTTTCTGTTCTCCCAGATCACCATGTCTTCTTTCCCGTAGATCCTCCAGGTTGATTTCGCCCTTATTTACATCCTCCTATCCCCTCAGGTCTTCCCTTTCTATACTCAAGACCCAACTCTCCTTCCATTAGTGACAGTGGGGGAGGGAACAGGGGAGAAGGTCTGCAGCCTTTCCAAGCATTGTGTTGTTGTGAACTCTTCCCTTATTGTGCCTGTCTAAAATTCAGGTTATACAGGTGGCAGAATGAAATATGCCATCTCATAATTAGTCCCACGTGCACTGCAGGCAATTTATCATGAAAACAATCAGCAGTAACCATTTGATTCGGTGAATACCAGGGATTATCAGAAAATCAAGCTGAGGCAAAGGAGAAGAACAGGATAGAGCACTTTGGCTTCGCAAATTCTTTTTTTTTTTTTTTCCCCCCTACAAAAGTATCATTTTCCATGAAAAGCAGTGACCAGCCCAAATGACTCTGAATTTGTTGTATTGGACTTTCCTGTATACTTAATAAACTGCTTCAATAACAGCAATCACCACAAACATGCTATTTTGCTGGATAACAGGGTGTTCTCTTTCTTAGCTGAACACTGCTGCTTCTCCTTTTCATAATGGCAAGACAAATCATTATCATCTCCCTTTTGTGCAAGAAAATGTGCACAGCAAAATGTGCTCTCATTGAAATGTATACACAGGCACACACATACACATTCAAGCACATACACTTTCCCGTGTGTGCATGCATACACACACACACATACACACACACATGTGCACAGATGAAGGTGTCAAAAGCCTCAGGCAAAAAGAGGGGTGGAGACAATTCCCTGCATGATAGCTGAGGATGATTATAGTATTATTTACTGCCAGACCTCACTGCATCACTGATTGTTCTGATGGAGAATTCCAGCAATTAGTGAAAAGCAGGATGCCACTTAGATCTAAGGATGTGCTAAAATCCAGGCATCAGAGTAATCAGGGTACAGAAGAGAAATATATCTGCAGGGTGAGACAGGAGTAGCCCCTTGTTCTGCATGAGACCTTTTCTGCCACTGCCCTACATTTAGGAAATGTGCAGATATCTTATCCGCATGCAAGGCTACTCAGGAATTGATCAGCGAAACAGGGCTCGCTTGCCCCATATCATTAAACCATGCACTAGAGGGCATAGCCTCCAGCACGGTCTCCCACAATAGGAAGCATGTAAGGATCCCTAAAGTTTCTTTGAGCTTCTTGCTACATACGGGTTTCAGAACTCTTATCTTACAAAGTCCCAAGGACTGCTCAGTGTTTCCCCTTCTGTGCTTAGGTAGCTAGAAATTTTCCTTACCCCACCTCCTTGCACCTCTTCCTTCTACTTAGCCACTGCTACAAAACCTCACAAGCCAGCCTTAAAGATTTTTCCACCATATGTTACAAATTGATCATCGCAGTCTATGAGTCAAACCGAGTTTACTTTTTAAACAAACGATGTGTCAATAAGAAGAATGGACTCTGGATCTCTTCTTCACACCATTNCTAATGTTAACTTCTATTACCATAGACATGCCTGGAGATGAAGAGTGTTTGATCTATTACCACTTCTTCAGGGCAACTTTCTTTTGCAAGAAAGGCTTGTATTCCTGTGTTCTCTGTATCCTCTGCTTCCATTCTATCAATGTTCCTTTTGTTTTAGAGGCTCTTCAGTTAAATTAATATAGTGATCAAAAGCAGTGAACTGAGTTCAGGCTGGGCTTAGATAATAAATCTAGAGTTCCTTGGAAGTGAAATTACCCAGCTAGAATGCATCCTTTGAGGTTAAATTTCACAACAGGTATGTAG
>VXAV01009875.1:33212-87341 GCA_013399715.1 Alectura lathami | reverse complement strand
TCTCAGCAGCTCTGGGAAAGGGGAAAGTAAAAGTAGCAACAATAATGTCAGAACTTGATCTTACAAATCAGTGTCATTTTCACCCAAACTCTTCCTTCCAAATAATGTTGCCCCCCCCATTCTTTCTCAATAAGAATGTGATTTTACATCAAAGGTAACCATGACAGCATCATGACAGACATATTTGTTTGGTAGGTAGGTTAAAGCAGTTCTTCAGCTCTGTATGCCAATTAATGTTACTACCCACAGACTCTTAAAAAATCACTATTGCAGTCATTAAAAAGGTACATCTGAATGCAAGATTTGCTAAGCCTGAGTGCATGTAATCAATAATTTACATATTACTGGATAACAAGTAAAGAAAACAAAAATAACAGCTTCAGTTTCAGGATATATGTAGCTGTCCTATGAAAGTAAATATATTAAAACATTTCTGCTATATTTTATGACTCTATATAAATATCAAAATAGGTTTATACGCTGAAAATAGAATGTGCCAATTCTAAAATCTCCACTCACAGCACTTCAGTTTATCCAGTTTAATCTCCCAGCTAACAGTATTCTGCAGACAGTTGCTCTCCTGCTCAGAAGGGGAACATTTCCAATGCCCATGGTAAAAAATTGGCCATGAAGTACAGGCCTGCCAAAACTCATTCAGAGAGAGTGGGGGTACGGGAGTTACCATAGGAAGTAGGTGCAATACAACCTCTGCTGTAGATTAAGGAGGATTTAGATGAAGCAATTTACTATGTTGGGGTATCATGGAACTGGAGCCTTATTCCTGGCAGAAAGTGTTGGACTTCTCTCCTTGCCTGGGTAAAAAAGCCAGTATGAAGAAAGGTAGTTTTGCATTCTGTGCTGAAATGACCACATATCTTTGACACCAGAAGTTAGGTTGCATCCAAAGAGGGACCACATGAGAAAACCAGACTGAAAAAGCAATGCCTTCATCAGGCGTGAAGTGCACTTGTACTAAAGTTCTTGACAGGAACTTTGCCAGTACCAAAACCACTGCCACTTGGCAACGTCATCTATTCGTTGGCCTCCTCCCAGCTGCAGTAAACTGTAGTTTCTGTAACCCCAATGACCGTATGGGACTCAAAGGTGGTTTTATTAAACATTTATGTGAAACGCTTGGTGAATTTCCTCAGGTGAGCACACTCAAGACCAAGAAGAAGCTGGGATCCCAGTTTTTTTCCAGATCGTGGCTTCTCATGAAGTCTGGTAGTGACAAAGACATTAATGGAAAAAGAGTGAAAGGAATTGATGAGCTTCTTCTCTTTCCTTCCTTTCAATTTAGGAGCATTTTTCTTAGAGATCTGCTTCTTGGAGAGTATGCAAAGCAAAGTTGGATTAACCTTCACAGCCTTATTCTTACATTGTCCAGAAATCATTCATTTGTTTTCAAGCAACCTTACATAGATGACATAAATAAAACCCTGGCAGAATTTTATGTGCATCACTGGATCCATGCTTTCATTCAAGGCAATGCACACCCCAATTGCAAAATCTTCTCCTAATCCTGAAGAACAAGATCAACACAAATCGCAAGCAATGAAAATTCCTAGAGTCCTTGATAGCACCTTGGTACTCTATGAGAAAAGCAGACCCAAAAACGTGCATCCAGAGGTCATTTGGCAGAACAGGTAGTCTTTCAGTTTTCCCAACAGCTTTGCAAACCACCGTTTGGAATGACAGCATAGCAAAGAGTCACTGTCTCCTATGGGAGTCCGTTTTTGGAGAGGTCCTTCCAACTGAGGAGTTAAAATGCTTTTTAACCTCAGTGGATGACACCTGGCATGATGGGGAATTAGGGTATAAGAGCTCTGTAGGAGGGTGGTGCAGTGTAGCTGAAGGTGAGGTAGTTGGTCTGGGCAGGAATCAGGTCACCTCTTAGGGACCCCATGTAGGGCAGCCCTGACTCACTCACTGCCAGGCTGCAGTGCCAAGCACTGTAGTCATGCCAGGGAAAATTCTGAACAGCTTTTCCCCAAACCTAAGCTAAGAAAAAGAGCAACAGACAAATGGACAACAACAAAACACGAAAAAAATATGGGCAGTGGTCTCCCTCAGGCATTTGAGGGCAAACATTTCTACTGATTGTCCCTTAGCGGTCTACTTTGCTACTTTTTTGCTACTTTTTTNTTTTTTTTTTTAATGTGTCTAATGCTCCTGTACTGGAGATTCTGGAGATTTATTTAAGGCAGTTGGCTCAGAGCCCCTGGTTGGATTCCCAGTCCCCTGGGTGGATTCCCGGTCCTTTTACATCTCTTTATTACCAAGAGCGGCCTGCGGCCTTGCCAGACCCTTAAAGTGTCCATCTGCCCTGTTACTATTGGTCACATTGGATGCTAGTATTTCAGCCCCCCCAAAACTATCTAGGCTTAACTCCCTGTCCTAAACTCTATCCAAAGCTCTCCTCTTTACAGAGAAAGAAAAATATCTCATTTAAACTCTGTTTCTCCCCCAATAACATTTATGCATAGAGTGCATTACAGCCATTATATTTTGAAATACAGTTATTTCACACACACAAAAAAATCTTTTTTATAGGTGCTTTGCTCCCTCCTTTTTTCTTTTCTCTTTATGTTGCATATACCAAGAGGGGCCAACTTTGTTTCAATGTTGACTTGGATTTTGATGAATATGCTTCTGTTTCATTTATTCTTTATTTGTGCAAAAGCTAGGCAGTATTTTTTATATTGTTTCCCACTTCCTTTTTGATTAAACTGTTATATTTGATTTTCCAGAAATAAAGCAGTGCAGAGATAGAGAGAAGAAAAATACATCATCTTTGATTCTACTGACTTACACATGGCTCTGTAAGCTTTGACCCTAAAGCCCACCTAACTCACTGGAAATAAGTGTCCAAAGCAAGCCAGCAGAGAGGAAGCTGTTCAGGAAGCGACTACCCAAAGCGCTAACCACAGAAGAAGAAGTCTTCTTTCACCTAAGACTACCAAAGCTGCTCAAATAAAAACACTGTAACTTCTGTAGGAATGATAGACAACTCAAGTCCTTTAAAACAGAATTGATATAATCAGTGATATCAAAAGGCCACTCAAATTTTATTGTCATTATTTAGCATGTCAGCAAACAAATCCATTCTCTACAATTTTGGTGGATGGGCTGTATACCTGGTCTTTTCATTGCACATATCTTTCCAAAGCACCATTCTTTGTGGCTGAGTATTTCTCATTCTTCGTTTCAGATTAGATGGAAAATATTGCCACCTCTGATACTTCAGGTTTGTAGACAAAAAAATAAAATAAAATAAAAATAAAACCATTTTGCTCTGTGCCCACAATAGCTAATTGGCAGTAAACTAGGACCTAGACAGCAACTGCAGCAACTGCTTCTCTAAATCAACCAGCAACAGGAGAATGGTTTTACCAGTGCCATGTGCTCAGGGGAAGAAATTAGCTGCTGCTTATTTGAGCACCACCATGGGATACAGCTGAAACACCTGGGAGAGAGAACCAGGCAACACAACCATAATTAAGACTATCCAGTGAAACCCTGAAAAGTGAATCTGATCCTACAGCCCTCATCCGCATTCATCCCTTCTGGTCTGTTCCCTCTGCAGCGTGTCTGGCCTGTAGCTGCTGCTCTGCACCTTGCAGCGTGTGGTGACGGATGTGGCAGGCTGCTGGGCCCCAGGCCACTAACTTTCAGTTAGAAAGGCAAATGCCAACTGCAACAGCAAGAGAAACATAAATTCTCACAGAATGGCCAGAGGAAAAGAAAAAGCAGGCTGTGAACCTTTTTTTTTTTTTTTTTTCCTAGATCAGAAAGCTTTAGGCCAGATCAACAGGGTCACAGGCCATCCTTGTGATTCTTCAGCAAGAGAATGAAAGGCATCGGAAGCAGCTCCTGCATGTTCCTAAGTACAGCAGCTCTCCTCTCCCTTTGCCTGCATCCATCCAGAAAGCAACCTCACTGGGATTTAAACTGAAGAAGTGGTGAGGTGTGCATGGCTGCTCATTTGCAGGGTGGCTACCTCCAATATGAAACTGGTCCCCCATTTGTTCCACGTTGCAGGCGCAGCCGAAGAACAGCAGTGGGGTCCTTGCAGACAGGGTGCTCCAGCGTGAGCTGGGCTGTGCGTGAGCAAAGGCACCGTGCTGAGACAGGAGGCAGAGGTCATGCCCTGAGGAGCACTGTCTAACCCAGAGAGTTGCAGCAAAGTGCAGAAATCGCAGCCAAGCAGGAGGTAGAGGAATCTTTGAAGCCACAGAACAGATCAGTGGCCAGCAACAGAGCTCACTCTCCCTCAACTACGCCCCTTGCAGTGTCAGTCTCCATCCGTTTTAAGCTGTTTCTGCCTTTCTGAAGAATCAGAAGTGGCATTTGTGCTTCAGATGATCCTGTGAAAGGCCTTCAGGCCAGGAAACTATCAGCTACCATCAGTTGTGCTTGCTCTCCTTCAGCTCTTTCATAGTGCTCCTGCATCCCCCGGCCACTAGACTGCTCACTTTGCAGACAAACAGCCTAAACTCTGCCACCCGGCTGCCTGCTGGTGGAGTAGCCTGGCACTTAGCTGGAGAAGTCACCGGGACCATACAGTCGGAAGTAACGGCCCATTTATTTATTTGCTCATTTAAAGAACAAAGTGGTAGATTAAGTGCAGAATGGTGTGGAGAAGGCCAAGAATCCACTTGTGCTCCAGTGTGCTCCATATCAGATTTCTGCTTCCCAGCCCCTGATGGATAGGCCAGAGGCAAATGGTTGCTAACAGACATATGTGTGTTGCCCTGTTGCTCCTTCTGCAGAATCAGCAAAAAGAGCAACTGTGGACATTAATAATGCTGCTGCTGAGGCTGTGTCTGAGCACTGTTTTGGCCAGCTGTCTCCTTTTTGGTGGAAGGGATTTCGGTTTGCAAATGTGGAAATAACTGAGATATGTATTTCCAAGGCTAGTATAGCCAGGGAGAGGGTTTCTCTGAGACTGCGACTGAACATTGAGGCAGTCAATTCCAAGACATTCTTGAACAGTAATTTCTAGGAATCTGATTTCACCCATAGATTCATAGGAAGATCTAACACTACCATGGGGACAATAAAACATTTACAACCTGTCTGCTAAGTGTACAAGGCAGCTGTAGATTAAGTCATGAAGTCAGCTATCCAGCCATTATGTAAAGCTTTCTGAAAGGCAGTGACATGCCTTTAGCAGTCGTTCCAAAATGGGAAAGTCAAGAGAAAACATTTTTGCAGTAGGTTTCCTTGCTATTGCCAGCCTCTCTCCCTGTGAAGGGAGCAGTGTTTATGGGACAAGTATGTGGAAAAGTAAGCTTGAATAGCAGTGTCAAAGGGTAATTGGCACAAAAGAGATCCCTACATTTGGAACAAGAGGAATTAAGTTTTCTTAAGCACATTGGGACCACAGAGGGCTTGTTGTTGATAGACCCACAAGTAGTAATATTACCAGGTTCACACCAAGGGTCATAGCATGCAGTGAGACAACAGTTCCTTAGAGCAATGAGAGCAGGGTCATGACTCCTGTGTGCAACTGATTGATCCTCAGAGTTCAGATCTGTGAGACACATGGGGAAAAAAATGTGTAATTCACAGCATTCATTTACACTTGGCTTTGAAGGGTTTCTACTGAGGCAATGATCATCTTTATTTTATTTTATTTTATTTTTTGTTACTGCCTGAAAGCCAGTGGAAGGATGTGAAATTATACATGTCCTCGGGATTTTATTAGCAGAATGCATTAGTGCACAGGTAACATACAAGGAAAGGTTTTGCAGCTGTTGGTGGTTTTCTTCCTCAAGGGCTCAAGTCTGTAGACTGGTCTCCAGCTTTCATTCAGCAGGACAGAACCCTGAAGCCTTGAGAAATGATAGCAAAACCATGTGTGACCACACCAGGGACTCAATTCTCAGTTTATGTTTATCGTAACCAACAGCAGAAAACTATATCCACATCACATTTCCATCGTATGAATCTTGATTCCCAGCTACAAGAAGGAACTTGAAGAATACTTAGGACAACTTGAGGGCTTACACAGATTAGGATGATCTAAATGACACCTTCTGCTATAGACTTCATAAGTGCCCTGCGCTGATTTTCTAATCCCAGTCTTCATCACAAACTGCCTCAGTTCCTGCCTCTCTGCCACCTGAAGGGACCTTGTATCAGGAGGCATACATACTCTTTAGAGGTTCGTTTGTATTTCTGAGGACAATAGAAAACATTCAGACTAAGAGGTTTAGAAGGAGCCCATGAATTCCACATGAAACCTGAAATAAACCTACTGTGCTGCTGAAAATATCTTGGGAGCTCAGCAGAAGCCATTCCCGATCTTGTGAGAGCTTTGAGCCACTTCAGGCTATGCTGTGCAATGTCCTAGGCATGTCCCCCAGAGTTCCTGACCAGGATTACAAAACAAGAAGAAACTTCTCTGTAAAATTTGAATAAATGCAGAGGCAGGGCCATGGGAGTTTGACCAGTGTTAAGTGAATACAGCAATCAATAAAGCTCACAGTTACATACTCTCCTACCAAGCCTCAGTGCCTGGATTGAAGGAGCTCCCAATAAAACTGCACACAGACTGGACTACTAGGATCAATACTGGATGGTGGAAAAATACAACAGTGTTAACACAACTGGCCCCTTCAAATCAATAGAAGTTCTGCCATTTACCCTACTGAAGCTAGGATTTCACCTAACGCACGTTTTCAAACTCTAATATCTGTGATCCTGAGCACATTACTAAATTGCCAATGGGATCTGCCAGCCATCATGGTCTCTGATTTGTCAAGCACTCTATTTGTATTCATCACATCTCTGTCGTGTAAAGGATTCCAGTAATAAGCTATTAAAGACATTTAATGTTACCAATTTAAAACTGAAAAACACAAACTACTGAGGTGGTGAAGTTGCCAGAAGAGACATCAGGCCCTATGTTAGAATATCTGATTCATCAGCTCCTATATGTGGGAAGCCTGCAGATTGGATAATTATAGATACATCAGTGAATAGTTGTTTATTAGACCCAAATTTGGTGCAGTATTGGAAGTAGAATAGAGGCTAAAGTATCAGAAATGTTCACAGAGAAATTGCCATGGCACAAAGGGCTGTTAAACATGGACAAATAAGGATGGCTTATTCAAACACATTTTTGTGAAGGGTGCACCCATTTTCAATGCTGCTACATGAAGTAGTTACTGTGCAATATGGTTCAGTAATATTACACAGCAACTGAGGCATAGAAGAATACTCTGTTGTATTACATCATACTTGTTACTTAGCAAATCTCAGTATCATAGCTCAACACTTAATCAGGCAAAGATATTGTTTTCTAGTAGCTCTACTGGAGCAAGACTTGACCAAAAAAAAAAAAAAAAACTTAAATACCACTTAGTTTTGCCAAGTCATCAATGGTGGAAAAAATACAAATAGCTAGATGATTAGTCTAATCTGGTATCAATTGTCTGTTCATGTTAATGCTTTTGTATGCACATAGTGAAACAAGTTACAGATGTTTAAAAAATTATGACAAACCAGATAATAGCCGAACACTAGAAGAGGCTGCAATGAATTGACTTTCAGTTATACATCTGTTGTGGGACAGCTGGAGTATATGGGGTGAAAGTATATGGGGGGAAAGGGTACAATCCCACTTGGCCCATACGGGGAAAAATCAGCAAATAATCGTTAAACAAATGTATTGTGAGAAACACAGACAACAGCCCAACAGCTGGGGGAATAATCAGGCTTGTAAGTCAAAGTCCAGAATCAGTCAAAATAATGAAGATTTTCTGAAGAAAACTTGACATTTCTGGAATTTATCCTCTCTTCCAGTTCTTGGAGTTTTGTACAAGGATTAGCATGTAACAAGCTCAGCTAGGTGTTTGGTGCAGCCCACGTGTTCGGTGCAATCAGCTGTCTCTCACTGTCTCACTGGTTTCTCACTGTCTCTCACTCTCAGCTGAGGTCAAGACTTCAAGCAGCCCTGCACATATGCCTGATTGTTCCTTGGCAGTTATGACAATAACTTTGTTTTGGTTTATTTTTTGGTTAAATATTATTTGAATTCTCTGCAAACTGAAAGCCAAAGGCAAGCATTTCTTTGTGTCAAATTCTGTATGTAGTGTGACTTGAAATGTTCATCTACTTTGGGAGTTTTTGTACAGACTTTTTTTTTTTTTTTTAATGAAGTACATTTTTGGAGAAGAGCATTCACTTAAGCAATATTGAGACACTTTAATTTGGGTTGAGATCGGATGACTCCAGGGGTACCTTCAGTCTATTATTCTGTAATTCAAAATGTCAAAAAAAATCTGTCAAAAGTCATTCAAACCAATCCTGTGAATTGATAGAAATACATCATTTTTTTTCCCCTGTTTAAGTAAATCTATATTTTTCAAGATGAAAAATTGGCTGCAAATTTTTCACCCAGCTCTAATTGGAGTTTTTCTCTAAAAATATTCATAGAGCTACACTTTTGATTTCGCCCCTTCAGGAAATAACTTGTTTGTAAGACAATTTATCAAAATTACACTTTCCAATATAAAAAAATGATAAGGTACTTCAAATACCTCTCTTGCATCATTTTTAAAAGCAATAGAATTATGAAGAGGAAAAAGGAAAGAAAAAAATGACAATACATGTTACAGCTTCTTCAAGTCTTTCTTTAGAACCATATTCTTCAGCAGGGCTTTGTTTTCATCACCAAATTCATCTGTTTTTTCTTCATAGGGGTCATACAAGTTCAGATAAACGTCAAGAAGTAGCTAATGTCACATTGTTTAATTACATGAAGCTTGTTTAACAAAATGCAAAAGACATCCAAAAACTATTAACACTCAATAATATATCACCATTAAACATTTGAAAATGATTTATTCTTTTTAAGAAGAGAAAAAGACCTGCTTGTGTTTAATATTGTATGTATTCCACCTCTCAATAGGGTCATCACTTGTTTTTAATGATGGCTTCTTGGAAGTCAGAAATTTGAGTCTTTTGCCCAAGACGTGGACACGTTTCATTCAATAACAAATAGATGTATTTGCAATATTTTATGAGGCAATGCAGCCAACACATATTCTTTTGTTTATTTAATTATTTCATGTTTGGACGGTGCTTTGCAAGCATAATATGCTATTATTTTTAGCACTACTTGTGCATACAGCTTTATCAGCAAGATATGAATAAAATGCTCTCAGCTTTGCAAGCAATTTTCTTGATTAATTTCTTTGTATAAAGCAGCAGAGGGAGCTCATACATTATTTTTGGTGTATCACACAAAAATGATAAATTACACGCGCACACACATGTGCACGCGCGCACACGTCTACGCGACATAGATCCATGTGCATGTGCACACACAGTTTGCACTGGGACAAGCTGTGCAGCTACTGTGGCTGTGCATGCATTAGTCGTACAGACCAATAGGAGCAGAAATGTACAGCGAAACAGCTGGGACCCAGCTCCGCACATCCCTGGCACACGCATTATGGGACTGGCTGCAGCCTGGCCCCTGGGCCGAGTGGCCCTTGTGGAGCTCCAACGCATCCAGCAGGCTCCTGGAGGGTTTCTTTCAGCTTGGTTTTACCCAGGAGGAACTTGGTTTGTGTGGCCTGATGCTGCTCCAGGACACTCAGCCAGTGCAGGTGGTGGGCAGCACGCTCCAGCAGTATGCTCTTCATCCAAATTG
Organism: Alectura lathami; assembly: GCA_013399715.1. Taxonomy (NCBI): domain Eukaryota; kingdom Metazoa; phylum Chordata; class Aves; order Galliformes; family Megapodiidae; genus Alectura; species Alectura lathami. The sequence continues at coordinate 77,674 of VXAV01009875.1, read as the reverse complement.
AGTCACCACCACAGAGGTCATATCAAGGACGTTTAGGTATCCTACCTGAGCAGATTTTCTGGGGCATATGCATTCGGCCTGAATGGCATTTTAGGTACCTACATGATTTTTTTTGAATTTTCTACTCAGTCTCTGTCATTTTTGCAGACGTGTGATGCTGGAGACACACTGAGACACAAGTGCTGAAGTCAGTTTAACATCTGGACAAACTTCCTACAGCTTCTTTTTTTGTGGCTGGCTGAAGGAGCTCTTGGGAACATAGGCCCCATTTTGTCTTTCTGAAATCTGCAAATCTGAGGTGTAAGGAAGCTTTGATAGACTGGCACTCAGCAACACCTAGCACTCCCTCAGCAGCATGACTGTACTTGCTATTGCTCTAAAGAGCATGTAGCATATTTCCCTTCAACATGCTTGATCAGCCAGTGTGTGGCAAGCATGGTTTGGTTTCCCTGCTCATTCCTGTGAAAGTCCAGGTGCATGTTGTGGGGATTGCATGTCGGCAGAAGGCAAAGCCATAAGAAAGGGTTTAGTCTGATGGGCTGTCCCGTATCCACCCATGAGCATCGCTGAAGCATAAGACTGGAAACAGTGTGGAAAGTGGACTCCTGGTGCCTTTTGCTTCCAGGCTGGGCTGAGATACTGGGAACTTTGTACTATGGCTTGATGCTTTTACTGCCGGATCTTGGCACAGCAGATGGGCGAAAGGCAATAATGGGACTGACGTAACATTAGAGGGTGGGAGGTAGGAGAGGTGTCGTAGTGGTGGGAGTGGGGAGATGAGACATGAAACTGCGCAAAATCTTTGTGGTTTTTTAAAAAAATCACTGTTCAGGGTGGTGTTTATGGCACCAGGAATTGATCTGGGGAGAACTACTTGTCATATCCAAACCAGCTGGCCAAAGTCTGAGTAAAAACCCCATACACCATAGCTGTGAGAGAGGAAGAGGCACATTGTTTTTATTTGTCTGTAGAGCAATATGTGTCACCATATAAATAGTAACTAATAATAATAACATGTGCTGCAGCACTTCTGTGATATTTTTCAATAATTACTGTTGTTGTAAAGGAGTTTAGGATGAAGTAAAACATCTCTATGAGAGAAAAAATTGCTACCTCTTTGCCTCTGATATTTGTGTAAAAATTAAAAATATGCAGATATATTGAGTTAAAAAAAAAATGGTATTCTTTGTTCAAGCCTATAATCTCAAGCTAAACACCTCAAAAAATCTCTCAGCTACATTGTTCTCTCATATGTTATGAGGATTTTTATTTCCTTTTAACAGCAGTAAATCGTCAAATGAAAGAGGCTTATATTGCACATACCATTGCGAGACATGTTCATGATGTAACGTCAGAATGAACTATTTTTTAACCTAATATACAACAATTTAGCAGCATTAGAAGAACATAAAACAGATAAAAGTATAGCTTTTACAGCCATTCATCAATGGCCTGTTTTTTGAAGAGTGCAGATACCTCCTCAGGCTAAGCATACATCTCTCTATTTCACATAAATACACAAAGTGACAGGGCTTCCAGTCAAAATAAACATTTGCTCAGTGTATACCTGATTTCCACCCGTTTCATTCAACAGGAAAGATACTGAGGTTAACAAACACACTAATCTCTCATCTGCTCTAGGGATGAGGATACGCCACATCCACCAACTTAGGACCGAAGGTGTTTGCAGTCTGTTTGTCATGTGGACCTTCGTGCCTTTGTATGGTACTATTTAAAAGACAAACAAACAAACAAGCCTTACGGTGAAACCAGCCAAAATCACTTTCAGTTTTTGGAAACTGAAAATGGCTCAAGGCAGAAAGGACAGAGTCTCAAGTTTGGTAACAGTACAAGAAGTAAGAAGGATTGCTGAAGAAAGCATTGCTTGGGGGAAAATGCAGCACAAGGTGAGATAAAGATGGCATCACCGCTCAGGAAAAGATCTTACACACAATATTGAACAACACAAAGCAGCTACAATTCAGGGCTAAAATATTCCAAAGCTTTCAAGAGTCTGAGGAACATAAATTTCATCAGATTTGTGGAAATCATTGGTACCTAGGCGAGAAAGATTTGTATTGTGTTTGTGGCTCTGGCTGTGTTGCCTCATACTCTCATACCCTCGTGTAAAGAAACATGATTTTGCTGCTTCTCCAAGCAATTCAGGAGCTGAGAGGAGAAGAGAAGCTGAACGCAGTTCCCTTACCTCCTGGGGCAGCGCTCATCGAGCATCGCTGCACCTGTCCCACCATGGATGACCCCCATGCTGAATGCAGGCTGAGAGGATTCCCTTTTAGATCCTGTGCCGGGCTTGCCAAGCCTGTAGTCTGATGCTTTGCCACGTAAAATATATGTATTGAATACACTTTGGTGGTCTCACACTAGGATTTCATGCCACTCTACTAAAGAAAGGCAGTCTGAGGTATTTTAACAGTCATGATGTTAGTCAAAACTGATTAACAGATTATTTTCCACTGACATCACTTCTTTATTCTATTTACAAGCTAAATAGCCCAGCCAGTCAACTGATAAATGTTCATTTTCCTCCATCTTAATTAACTAAATATTCTTTTACTTAAACAAGCCCTCATTTTTCCATAGACACGGTAATAGATCCATTAGTGGGGTCTATCTGAGACCAGGGATCTTTTATTTATGAGGACAAGTCCAAATGGTTACTATTTTTTAATGTTTTTATTTTCCTTGATACTGTACACCGTGTAATGGCTTTGGTCCAAACAGCAATCACACAATGGATGCCTTTCCTTCTTTCTTGACCTATCACACTCCACATGATTTAATCCATTGTTTTGGATGTTGCTGATGATTTATTGTACGAAAAATGTAAATGATCTGGATGGCAGATGTTTTATATTTTCTGACCATTCATTTTCAGTGGGAATGTAATTAAAATTTATGAAGTGTATCTGCTGAATTGCATTGGCAATTGATGATCTCCTCCAGTGCTGTCTGTCTAGAGATGATGAGTGATTGTGGACAGTGAGATGTGTTGACAAGGGCAGAAACAGACGTGATGTTACTGTCATGAGAGAGGCTACCTGCAAAAAGGCTGCTGCTTTTTTTCTTCCTTTTTTCCCACAGGAAGAAGGTGGCAACCAGAGCTGTCTTTCTTCTTGCAAGACAGAGTACAAAGCCTCTGCGTGCTCCTGAAAGCTGTCACTCTTCACAAGTGCAATCTCTGTCTCCCTCAGTCATGGGCATCTGGAAGCCATGATATCACTTACAACAACCCATGTCAAGGATATTAATTAAATTCCTGATGGCCACCCAGAGAAGCTAATGAGTGTAAATTTCACAACAGCCCAACTCATAAGGCAGCACACTTAACCTTTTCAGCGTTGATATCCTTCCTCCAGGAGGGAAGCAGAGTGCTGAGCTGTTTGCCAAGGGAGCGTGGTAAGGAGGAGCAGGAAAAGGAGGAGGTGCTGGGTCTGCCATTGAAACAGAGATGGACTGCGACCGGATCTGCTGCACTGAGCGAGCCCACAAGCCCGAAACAGAGCGGGAAGGGTTGTTCGCAGAACTGAGATCCCAGGGAGCGTTTCGCACAGTGCCCGTGTTGCTGTGAGCTGGAGTGCAGCTCCCCACCTCAGCCCCTTCCAGCTCCACACACAGAGCCAGCAGCTCTGGTTTTATCCCCACATAAATGTGCTTACTGGACCTTGGCTTCTCTCTGCTCTTGACATAGCACATTTCTTACATTTCTGAGTGCTGTGGAGGAGAGAATATTTAATTGTTACCATTCTCATGTACAGCTCCCTCTGCAATAAATGTACAAGCAGCCTAGATTAGCATGTTGTGAATAACGTAAGTGCTGTAGGACCAATGATTGGAACCAGGGAGTTTCTGACACCCATCCTTATCATCAGGGCTTTTGATCACTTGAAATGTTTAAAGTGCTTTCGTAATCCACAAACCTCATTTAGTATATCTAGCGTTAGACACTAATAAAAATGCTTTCGCTCAAGTCATGTGGCCACCTCATTACCAGAGGATGGTAAATGAAGATTTTATTCCAAAGGTAATCCCAAAGGTAGTTTGTCACAAACGTCCCCATCCCAGTCCCACTCCAGTTACTGTCACCACTCCAATGAGCTCTGCCGGGAAAGGCGGGTCTGTAATGAAGGTGATGGTAGCTATCAGTTGACAAGCTCTTCTCTCACCAAAGCCAGTAGGCATGTAGCCATTAATTTCAAAACCAAGCATTACAAACTCAAGAACTAATCCAAGCTTCAGGCCTAGTGGCAACCGTGACATTTGGAAGTGTGTGATTCAAACCAGACAAGGGATTGAAATGGCAGGTGCAGCAGATGGTCAAGATCCTGTTACACAAAGGCATTTTTGATTCATCAACGTATGCTCCCAGCTCCATTGCTTCTGCGTGTCTCCAGACTGTGATGGGGAACTGTGGCAGGAGAAGAGAAAGAACAGTGTAGGAATGAGCAAATTTTAGAGAAAAACATGAAGGGAGACAGATAGTCTTAGCAGACCTCATCCTACATATATTAATAAATATGGCAGAGCTCTGGGAGACAGACAAGATTATTTTCATCTTTTAACTACATTTCCGTCCCAGTGTGTGCCTCAGTTTACCTACCTGTAATCTTAGGTAACATGTCTTATGTGTTTTTTTTTTTTATGCCAAAACTTCATTCATTAATACTGATGTCAAAGAGGGCATTCAGCACCTCACAGGAGGCCCAGTGCACCTGCATTAGTTAGCCATAAATCATGGGAAACAACACTTTGAAGTGCCAGAGAGATTTAATGTGGGATACACAACAGAAGGGGAATGTGATGAACTGAGCCCCAAGCCCCAAATAAGGAATTTAAAATGCACTTTCCCCTTAAAAATGTCAGCAAATGAAGAAAAAGAGGAGTGGGGGAGCCCCAAAGGCAGCAATTTTGAATGCTTTAGTTTTCTCTATTGACTTTAATTAAGCTCACCCAGGATTGCAGGCCTGTCACTTGGGGAACCTTTCCATAAAGAAAAAAGGATCTTGCTCCCCAGGTGGGTTTTCCCAAGTTTCTCAGGCTCTTACCACAATATATGCCTGGCATCCATGACAGGGTCGTCAAAAATAATAGCTAAGGAATTCACTGTCTGTCATTCCAAAATAATTATGTATGGGGCTTTACTCGTACTTGAGATGGGTTATATATTTCATTGAGAAAATCCATGCAGACTAAAATATATATTTATATGCATGCATGTAAAATATGGAGGTTGCACAGATGAACAGGCAAATAAAGAATATGGGGAAACAGAAGTCTGTACACAAGCATGTGAGCCATGTGGAGAAAGTGGGCGGAGAGAATTGTCATTCCGAGGTTTGTTAATTACAAAATGCATTAATGTTTTATTAGCCCTTTATCAGTAATTAATCACCTACTCTGATGTAAAGTTCAAGCTTACGAATGTGCCATGGAAATTGCCCCTTAAATATGAGCCACATTTTAAGGGTTAGCCAGAATCACAGCAAAGATAGCACTGTATTCCCTTCAGCTGGCTGGAAGGGACTTCTGATGCCTCAGCATCCTGCCCGTGCCTACATATGCAATAGCTTTCGGGTGTTTGCAAAGTCAAAATAGCGTGGGGGAAAAAAAAATTGAAAGAAAGAACAGAGCATTCAAGCAGAAGGGGAGGAGGTAGTATACTCAGTGGTGTTCTTCAGGTGCACGGTTTGAATAAAAATGCAAAACAGGATGCTCCCATTTAGTAAATATTATCATTTTTATTCACTCATTAATTAAGTTGCTTAATTGCTGCTGTCAAAAGACTCTTGAGCTTGTGACTGGGGTTGTTGCACTGTTTTGATAGTAGCTGAAGAAGGAAAAAGGCAGTATCACTCGGTTTGCTCTTTACCTGATAATAAGGAGGCACCAGTGACAGGAGATCATAATGAAGCTGCAGAGTTTACACGTGGTAAAAGATAGATATTTCCAGGAAAAAAAAAAATAGGAAGGGGAAAGGTCAATTTTTTCAAAATCCATCAGATGTTATTTCACCAGTGTGATCGATGTACCATAGCTTGCCTGTTATTGTTTCACTGGTTACTCTACGAAAATCATTTTTATGCAAAATATTTTCCCTGTTTTAATCCAGCTTTCTCATGAGGGCCCAAAACCAGAAGCAGACTCCAGCCATTTCACTCAACACAACTATAAATATTTTTTTCTGGATCTGTCTCTGAAGGATAGTAAGCTGTTTTAGGAGCCCTCTCTTCCAGGACACTGGAGTGACACACACAATGTATTATGCATATGTTTCTGAGGCACTACCCCATTCACACTAGGACAGTGACCAGTCTCATGGCACTCCAGCCAGCCCTGGAACCCACACCCACCTCACTGCAGGCATCTCACACCAGCCCCTCATGCTGACGAAGCACTGCGGCCACGGCACTGGAACGTATGTGTGCAAATGCCCACACCAGAAATGCAACTGATCCCACTGATGTTGGTCAGGAGCACCAGGAGTCACTTCTTGATTCTTATCACTAAACAGACTGAATGGAAGGTAGCTTTCACAGCAGGTCTTTGAGAACTGGCTATGGTACATCTGGAGTCGGATCTTTATGTATATATGTTCCTGCCATTAAGGAGGACATGCAGTGCTCGGGGTTATGATCTCCTCAGGCTGGCTCATGAGTCCCAGAAGGAAATACTGTTGCACACAGACAATTAAGCAGAAAAGGCTGAGAGATACTTCTTTAACTCAGTACTTGATTTCAGTACTTCTTGAAGGGTAGTATTTTATATACATTGTCTCTCAGTCTATCCCAGATACTCCTGCTAGTGTCTTCCACCTTCTGATGAGCCAAGACCAATTTCTGCTAAAATATGCATTTTGCAATGTGCACAATAAAAGCAAATCTGATACTGTTGTGAGCTTCCTCTCTCCAAAAGCTGAACCTAGGTTTTCTGAGTTGAAAGGTTGCTGGGCTATAGCATCACACAGCCTTAGCTCGTAGCTATCAAGTTCATATAGTGCTTACAGCTTCCTGGGGAAAAAATAAAATAAAATAAAATAAAATAAAATCCCATCCTACCCATGGAAGGTGTGAGCTAAGAAAAGTTTTCAAACATTTCATAGTTGCCAGGTATTATTCAGCTGAAGAAGTAATAAAACACACCCTTTGCTATTACCAGGTTTTATGGATCAACATAGCCTTTTTTAAATCTGCAGGCCTAGGAAACATATGGATGCTGACCAATGAGCTGGGTCAGCTTTACCTTGGGACAAGCTGAAAAGGTTGGCAGCTTCAGCTGTCTTCCCTTCTCCCAGCGTCCAGATGTCTAAGCTGCTTGTCAGTCAGCCCCCAAACCACTGCAGTTTACAGGGTAGTCTTTCTGCTGCAGCCGTCACCAATTTTGGTTTGTCTTAAAATGTTCAACTGTAAATGCAAGCTGATTTCTGTGGAAAGTGACACAAGACAGAAAGAAGTTCTTCCACCACCTGCCCCCTGGCAAGCAATTCCCACCAGGCGTATTGAAGTATGGGCTATGTTCTTCACTGCACCTTTGCAAGAACAGCTAAAGCACTAAAACATCCATTTCATCATGATATAAACCTAAAGCAAGCACACCCTGCAGTGATAGTGCTGGTGCACCAGAGCACTCCCTAGCTGTGGCTCATCCATTCCCAATATACATCCCACCCCACCTGGTGAATACAGCAGTGAACATAACCAAAGATTTAAAATGTTAAAGAAACACAAATTTTATCTCTTTTTCTCTGAGCAAATGCATTTTCTCTTTTCCCTGACCTTTCTGCTGCCTCTTGTCTGCTATCTTCTTGCAGCTCCTTCATCCAAATCTGGTCAGCAGCAGTTACAAGTGTCACTCTGGAGCGCACTGGTTTTCAGAAGAAAGCACTGCTTCTTGTTTCTTCCCAGAAGGTGTATTCTGAAGCTTATTTAGGCTTCTCTTTGCCTCCAGTGACCAGTGGTTAAATTATGCCCTGATAAAAGGAGAAATGAGCCAAAGAAAGGGGCCTAAGTTTAAGTAAAAGAAAAAGCAGGTGATGTAAGTTCTTGATATAAGTTCTTCAGGAGCCACCTGGACCTAAGTAACTCCTTAAGTAATTCTCTGATAGAGCAGTGGTAAGCTCTGCCTGGAGACAGGGTAATAAATTGCAGGAGCACATTAGTCCCCGAGGACCCAGCAGAAGAGAACATTGAAAACTTCCTATGGAAAAATAAATAAATAAATAAATAAAAATAATAATAAAAAAAAAGCAGAAATGTTCAGCTGCTGTCCTTGGGCTCCTGTATCCTTAACATTATCCCCAGAACAATATAGTCAGGCCACAGAACTCAAGAAAGGTTCTGTCTGCTGTGTGTCACAGGGATGGCAGTATGCTTCACCAGCCTGGTGATGGCTTCCAGGGGCAACGATGCGGGGCCGGGGACAGCCGTGTCTGCCCCGGTGGAGGACATCCAGGGGCACCAGTTGGGATGGGATGGGGCATCCAATGCAGGGCTGGGAGCAAAGCCGGGGTGGTCAAAGAGACCCTTTTTCTCCTGTTGACACCTTGATGCGCGCTGGAGTTGAGGCGGGGGTCAGGGGGTGAGCGAGAGTTCAGCTGCGGGCTGAGCAACGGCCAGGAGGGGAGTCACGGGAGGTTCTTCCTGCCCGGGAGAAATTCCTCCCAGCAGTAGCCGTCCCGCTGATGGATCGGCCCGCGGACGGGGCCGGCGGGCTGCGCTCACCCCTCTTACGCAGCTGTGCTCCAGCCGCCAGCAGATGCGCGGCCCCGCGAGCGGCCCAGCCGGCAGTGGGGAGCCGGGCAGCGAGGGGAGCCTGGCGCCGAGCTCGCCGTGCTCGAGCGAGGCTTTGCCGCACGCTGCGCTCACCTCTCCTCGTCTGCGGCGGAGGGAGAGGTGGTGCCACGCTGTGCGAGATGCGAGCAGGGCTAGCATGTTCCCCGCTTCGGCTGTTGCTAACGGGAGGGGCAGTTTGCCGCGGGGGCACCTCTCGGTCCACCAAAAAAGACAGCTGAGGTTCTGCTGGGGCTGCATCGGTCCACGAAGTGCTGATATCCATCACCATTCCGATTTCCTGGGGCTGGGAAAATGCTCTGGGCACGAAAGCTGTGCAGTCTGAACACAGGCACGGGCATCCCATAAATAATGATACTTTTCGAGCGGGCAAAAACCACCACAACTCAAGTGCTGGATTTGCAGCAGATTTTAGCAGCAATAACAGTTTTCTGTTTAAAGGGTGGATTCAGAGCAAATACTTTGAATTTTTTTTTTAATTATACATTTTTTATTATATGTTTTTATAAAAAAAAGAAGTAGCAAGAAATGGAAGTGATTATTTTATCTTCCAATTGAGCCATGATGGATCAAAGCGAGAAAGTATGTATCTCAAAAATGACACATCCCTAAAAATTTCATGATTGTTACTATTTGATGTGACACGTCACAGAATTTTATGTCAAGCTGAAGAAAATGTGACAGCTTACATGTAGTATTTTCAGAAACAGAGTTTAAGTGCAGTATTGAGAAGCATATCCACAGGATTTTTAAACTCCTCTTGTTCCCAGACTTAAGAAAATCAACCCCATATGCTTTAAACTTCTGCACTCCATTAATTAAAGTCAGAGCTTAAAAGTAATACTGAAAATAATTGGCTAGATTAGAAAAGGCTGTGGGTGAGCTGAGAAGTTACCATTGCACAAATATTAATAAATCACTTTTCCTGTAATTAGTAGGAAAAAAAANAAAAATAAAAAAAAAAAAAAAAAAAAAAAAAAAAAAAAGAGTGTGATGTGGTGAGCTAGCAGTCGCTTTGCAGAAGTGTGCTGGCTAGGGGCTGTCATCTCTCCTCCTTTCCTTTTCCTCACACACATCCCTCTAAACCCAGATACAGTTGCTGATGCCATTGTCAACAGAGAGAGCAACAAGGGCAAAGCAGCATTTTTAAAAGCTTGGTAGGAAATGAGGGAAAAAGCAAAATGATCAAGACTGTAAATAAATGATTACTCATTTTAAATTGTTACCCAAAGGTAATAGTTCACCTTCCCAGCTTTTATCCTGGCTCTTGAGATGGGCGATTTTATGGTGATGCCAGGCAGTGTGGGTGAGTGCTACGCATCCCTCGCTCTATGCTCAGCACTTTTCCAGATGTGGATTATGTGGAGAGAAAAAATATTAAGAGCTCTACAGCTCCTCTAATCTAAGGAGAAATCCAACACTTGCAGGTCTCCCAGATAAAGTCGTTAAATAAGAGCAATGTTTTGCAAAACAAAAATATTGTTCTCATTTAAGAACATCACTAAGAACACTAGCTAATTGTTTTCTTTGGCAAGAAAGTAAATAGCTATATAGCCTTCTTGCTTGAGCAAGTGCAAATAATCCAAGGTGCAAAATGATCACAGCCTTCCAGATTCAACGGATTTCCCAGAGGTAAACTCTGAGGTGTTCTTCTCCTGGCCTGTTTGTCCACTAGCCCTTGGTGAATGCTGGCTCTGTTTGCTGCATGGCTCTCCCTTAAGCCTCACCTCCCTGCTTTTGGCAGCCTTGACTCCTGCCCCTAGGTTGCCTCTTGTCCCTTTTGTGTAGGCCCTCTGCTGCCCTAAGCTTTTTCAGGGGACCTCTGCTGTTCTGTTGTACTCCCAGATAAACTGACCCGATGACAAATTTTCCTGTGAATGGATTTTAACGGTTATATTCAAAGTAAGAAAAGGAATATGTTTTTCCTTTAAAGAAGAGGAAACAGAAGAAAAGAAACAAAAGTACTCGGGACTTTAAATGTTCCAGCAATGATTCTGGATATCCCCTGTTCCTTATGGCACCTAAGCCACAATATCATTAATTTCTGCTGGCCTGTACCTCTGTCCTTTTGCACACATACTGGTTCTGTTGACTTCAAAGGGAGACATGCATGCACAACGTGACATGTATAGTCTCCTCAATCCTTTAATCTTCCAAGAATTTACTATTTATTGCTATCTCAGAATAAAAAGTGTTTTTTCTTAGAAACAACCTACAAATATTGACCACCTCTCCAGAAAACCATTTAGGCACATCGTAAACATTAAGCAAATGAACAGTTCTGTTCACGTCCCATGAGATAAATTCACTTTTACTTGGTAGCACTACTAACGTGTTTCACGCTAGGTGTATGTTGGGCACTTTTTGAACCAGGATCATAGAAGAGAAATTCCATCATCAAAGGTACCAGTTAGACCACAGAGAGTATAGCAACCCCTTCCTCACCCACACCTCCCAAAAGAATAGAGTAGGAACTGCTGGTACTTGTAGCAACTTTATTCTGCTTCCAAGTGTATGGATCAATGCGCTGCCGTCACTGGGACGAGCTTTAGCCCTCCTGTGCATGGCTCCCCCAATGCAGGAGTGAAAGGCACAGGTTTTGGGGTGGAGGTGTGGAGAGAGAGGGGGTGCAGAAGAATCATCCACCCATGCATTGCACCTTGTATGCAGAGGTGTTGTGTCATACTGTCCTGCAGAGGTGCCTGTGCAAAGGGACATTTCACCCACCACTGCTGGTTGTGCATGGCAAGGGGTCAGCCCGACTCATGCTGAGGTCAAGGGCAAAAACCCCATCAGCTTCAGCTAGTTGCTTTGGGTAATTAACTTATCTTTGGAGTGGCCCCTTGTTTTCACACCTGTCATTAAAGCACTCATTATGCTCCAAATATTCTGTAATTGCCACAATTATTATCGTTGATTAATCTATGGCTTTCATCAGCATCACCAAATAATGAGAAGCAAATATGTATTGATATGTATTCATAACTGATTCAAGAAAATCCTGAGGGTGAGATTCTGGGACTGGCAAGTTTCCCTATTCTCAAAACATTTCCAAACAGCAAAGAAAGAACAAAGAGAAATGATGCTGTTTATTTTGATGATTCTGAGATGCTAAAATTCACCCCGCTCATCCCAGGAGCAAACAGCTGGCAAACAGCTGACAACATAGATATCAGTCAACTCCCACGTATCACACAATATAATACAATAAATATAGGTAATAATGATATGACATGACAGGATGCATCTTTGATTGGGTGTGTTAAAAAAAATTCTTGCACAGAAGTATATGGAAAATGTTCTAAGAAGTCTTTCTTTTTGCCTCTCTTACTCTCCTACTTTCATAACATGGTTGCATATTTGTGATTTTTCTGTAAATTATGGTTTCTATTTGAAACATTTTTCTTTAATTTCCATATTTCCAAAAAGTCATTTTACTATTTATGTGGTCAAATCGCTCCTAATGTGATTTGATGGCACATAAATAGTAATATGACTTTTTATGTTGTCTATTGCTTATGTAGAGTTTTCAGAAACCCTATATTATAGCCTTGTGTTAAACCCTGATAATTTTCAGGGGTCATCACTATAATATATGGCTGGAAGGCTGCTATTGTGATGCTGTTGTCAGCCAAAAACCTTGTCTTCAAATGTGTGCCTAACCCATAGCATAACATAAATCAAAATATGTGTCTGCCCAGCTATATATCCATTCTGTGACTTTAAATATTTTTATAATGGTGGGTGCGGGATGGGACACTGGGGACTTTTTACAACCAATGTTGGAAACAACTAAACATCAAAAAATAAAATCTGCATGTTATAATCCTAATGCAGAAATGAGCTTCTCTGTGCATTTTTAACTAGGACATAGGTTTACTTAAGGTGGTAAACCTCATGTCACTCTATATAACCTTCTATATCAGCCACTAATCTTTTGACCACTGAACAAAGCACTTGGAAACACTTTTCTCCCTACACACACTCACACACACAAACGGATTAACAGAATAGTTTCTGAATTGGTTTGTGATCACCTCCCTGGGATGGTTAAGCTATCTGATGCCAGACAATGGACGATGCCAAGTGAACATGTTTGGAGGCAGGTGTTGGTTTAAAAGGCCCCCATCCATAGGGGTGCCCAGATCTGGTACTGTGATTGTGAAGACCTTCCTCCCACCTTTTCCATTTCCAGTCTTCAGCCTGGTTTATGAACACCAGCCAGCTGAGAGTTCCTTCTGGACTACAGGGCTCTGTCCGTGTTATTTCAGATTTTGCTGGACACCACAATGTTGCCATTTCACATGTGTTGCAGAGGAGGAATGAGGGGGGAAATGTAACCCCTGCACATGCAATGCAATGCTGCACGCAAGTTTCACTCATGGGTCCTAATAGAGCAGGGCTTTCATCTGCTCTGTGACCACTGTTAGTGTCCTAAGGTGCTTTTGAAAACGTCACCATCTGTTCTCTGTAAAACACCTCCCAGCTACGGAACATATAGAAAATTTAGAGGACACTGCTCTCCATTCCAGCAGTAGTTAAGTTTGTAAAGAGCTGTCTGTGTCTGTTGCCAAGTTCTGCGTAGGCTCACAAAGTGTGTATCCTCCTCACACCGCTAACTCCGTCAAATCTGATAAAGGTAACTGTGGGAGTTAGGACTACAAACATAGGATCGGGACTATAGCATGTGAAATCCATGGAGATGAAAGCACGACATAGTTTGAAAATAGTATTTCTATTAATAATGAATGCTCTCAATTTATACCAGATTTTGTAATGTTTCTGGGTACACAGTGTTTTTCTGTGGTTGTCCCAGATGCTCTCCTTTCGGACCAGTTTGGTTCCCTTTCACAAACAGGCACCCCCTGCTTGCTTGGGGGAAGGCACTGAAGGGAAAAGAGCTGTTAAAATTGCAAAACCAGGGAACTGGCTGTAATAAAGTGCAGGGAAATTCCATGTAAATGTGGCCCTTAATTTCTTAGGCCTCTGCAACTTATCAGTACCTTTCAACAAGGCTAATGTCAGGTACTGTACAGCATTCCTTATTTTCAGAAAACTGTTTCCTAAGGTCCAGATGATGTTATAAGTGGTATAACATGACTCAAAGTAGTTTTGCCAGATGTGATATCCCCTGTTGCAGCCTCAAATAGACTGAGAATGAGGAATGCATGCTCCATTAATTTCCATTGGAGTGAAGAATACGTTACTCCTTTGCCATTCCCATGCTAAGAAATCTTCACGTAGTCACAGCTTTATTTTCTTTATTCAGGAAGCCATATATTCCAGCGTTCTCCCGTGTTCGCTTTTTGAGGATGTTCACTTACTTTTTCCTTTGTCACTTTTGCAACACATACGCACAGTCTTGTCTACATACACTGACACAAATTACGTTCTCAAGGGAATATCCACAATGACCTGTTACTTTGGGTATTTCATAGCTGGTTTTCTCCTTCCAGTGATTAAACCCACAAATTTAGTTAATGTACAGAGCAGGTTTCATGCATAAATCTACCCCCCCATAATTGCTTTTAAAATGCTGGAACCACTTTCAGATGCTGTCATCCATTTCTTAGGCGGTGGCCTCCTTCTTTTGTGCATTCAGTAAATCAAAATTTACATGACTATTTCCCACCAGACATTTGTGTAAGGTAGATCGGTTCTCTGTGTGGTCTTTTTTAATAGCATTTTTGGCAGATTTGGACAAAGACACATGTATAAATAAAAAGAAATGACTAGGCAAGCTCCTAAAGGATGGTAACTGCTGAACAGCCTTAGATACGTTAACAGAGAGAGAAGTTCATGACATGCCTCTCTCACATTGTTACAATGGTCATTACAAATCACTCATCTCACACGATCATTCTGAAGTGTTACTTTATTATTAAAAGTGTCAGAAACTTGGTCTTTTCTGAATTAACTCCTCTTGACCTCTAAATGTCAAGAAAAAAGGATATGTAACTTTTTAGCCAGTCAGCGGAACTGCGCTAATTCACACATTGCAAAGCCCCACATGCTGCTATTCATGCACAGAAAATGGTGGTTTTTCACTGTAAAGCTTAAATGGCGCTCATGGTATTGTAACTGGTCCCATGTTACTACAATTTCATTGCAGTTATAATTATCTATTACAAAATGTTTGCTAGTGTACTGGAGATAGCCCATCTAGGTAAAAGTAAATTGTGTTAAATAGAAAGAAAGGAGAAAGGGCATTCTGCTTCCGACTGCCATCATTTCTAAAAGTTTCCTCATGTGCCAGTTCAGAAATTCAGTAACTGCCCCTGGTCTTCCTAACCCTTGGTACAAACGGAGCAAGTTTCTTCCATGTTTATGCCTGACTTCATCAGAAGCGTACTCATTTTCCATACTCAGTGGCTGCATCTCTTTATTTAAGTGAGCTTGAAATGTTCCTAGGGTTTTTCACAGAAAAAAAAATATAAACTGCAGATGGAGGGGTTATCTCCCAGTTCATCTCAAGTATTCTCTTCTGTCATAAAAAGGTGTCAGCAGAAAGCTGGAACTGCAGCCCAGATCCTCAGCTGACGTAAGCTGATACACTTCCACTGATTCCATAAACTCTGCTGGCTGACTTCAGAGGAGGATCTGTCACAATTCATCATTGCTTTGAAAATTGTATGGGGTGATAATCACAGAGAATATTGCTACATGTCTGACACATTGTACTAATATTGCTCAAACATGGTGTTTTTNTTTTTTTCTGGTGTAGCAAGTTGCTTTGCAATGCATGAACAATACTAAAATTAGGATGATGCTAGTAATTTCCTCATTGCTAAACTAATCTCGTAGTCTGAGAAGGGGAGAAATAGGTAAAAAGAAACAAACATGCCCTTCAATAAAAGGAAACCTTTTAAAATCACAGAAACAAAGCTGAGCTTGACTTCCCAGAGGTCACCTAGTGACTCACAGAACCACTGGAGTGTTACCAGTGTACCTGTGGTGGCAAGTGACAGCTGCCAAGAGCACTGTGGGGACAGAGGCTGTAGAAGAATTCTGTCCTCAGCACCATAAGCCCAACCGACGTCTTGAACGTCTTTCTCCTCAGCACAGCCCAGCAGCTCCTGGGCCTGCCTGGCATGTCAGACACATGTCGAAAGCAGTGAGTAGTCTGGCTGCCCAGCCCAAACATGCATAGGTTGCCATGAGATCTTCCTTGCAGGATTTCCTTAACAGACGAAGGCAAAACAGGGTGTGGATATCCACCTATAGGGATTGTCCTATTGAAATCCTCAGTGCCCTTCCCACCGTGGCCGTAGCTCACCCCTTCGCTGCCCTTGCTTGCTGTTTTGTTTGGCTCCTGATCTCATTCATTCCCAGGCAGTGACATTACGACCCGTTATTTGATGAAAACATGGGCATCTGTTGCCCATATCTTCCTCTTCTGTCAGTGGCACACTTTCAACACTTCTCCCCTTTCTTGTTCTGCTTGTGATGGAGGTTTGCACCTTCCTTCCTGGACCATCCCATCACCAGTTTGCTCATTAACCCAGTTCAGGTTGCTCTCCTTTGTTCTGTCAGATGCTGCTGCTGTTCACTCCTCACCCAGCACCACCCTTGCCAATGCCACAGCACCTTGTTTGAAGGTGCTGCACAGTAGAAGAGAAGGATGGTCATCTATGGTCATCCAAGCTAGCCTTGGGTGGCCAAGCATGAGCAACACTGACAGTGAAGCTGAGAAGCAGAACTTCCAGTAGTTTGTCTGTGAAAAACACATTGGACCCTCTGCTGCTACACTTCCCTTGGTATTAGACTTCTTAGCTAGAAGACAATAACAAGGATATACCAGCTCACAGAGAGCTTGCACCCTCAAGTTTCAGGCTCGGTGTAGCCAACAGGGAAAGACAGCAATCCAGGAGCAAGGGAGATGTTCCCTGCTCTGTCACAGGTTTGATTGCAAGCTCATGGAAGTCATGCAGCTCCTCAGATTCTCACTTGTGAAATGCTGTGGGGCTGGGCAGGGCACCTCTGTGTAACCCAAGCGCATCCGGATACACCGGCAGCTAAGCTGTCTCTGAGCAGTTAACATGGCATGGCTGCACGCTGTGAAAAAGTACACCCTGCAAACTGCAAGTTTCTTTTCACATGGGAAAGGGCTGCACTCAGGCCAACACACCCCAAGGGCGGCTTCTCAGCTTGGGCAGATGTTGGTGGGTTTGTTCCTGCATATGCTGGTTGGATGCCACTATGTGATTCAGTGCAAAAATGAAAGCTGTGAGGAACTCGCAGGCTCTGGATATGGAGACCAATAAAAAGAGATCATTACTTCCTTTCCACCATCTCAATTCCTAAGTCCTTCTTTTACTACATGTGATTTGACTTTTCAGTTTTATGAACTGCAGCAAGCTGAAAGAAGAGTTCAAACCAGATGGTTTAATTTTACCTGCTTGCTGTCTATCTGCAGATAGGCTGTGATTTCTTTGTCTTTACCAGTCATTTGAGTTTATCTGGCAGAGAGGTTTTCATCGAGCAATTAATCAGGAATATTCAAAAATACAAGCCAAATTACTAAGCTAATACTGGCCACATGAGAAACAAGTTCTCCTCCTCTTTCAGCTGATTGGGTGTTCTCAGACACATCGCCACAGCAAATATTTATTTATACACCATTAACATCCTGCTTCAGCCTATTAGAATTTTGGTGCTCTACTGTATTTGTATCTCCAATAATTTTAACAAGCTGTTTTTAAAATTTTATCAAAACATATATCTCTATAATAAATAACACAGGTAGATTACCATCAATCTGGGCACTCAGAAATTATTGCAAAGCATGAGTTTCTACCTTCCCTTCAAATGATTTCTAATGTGGTAGTATAATCCTTCCTTCTCCATTTATTATCCTATTTATAATCTTCTACTAACCTTTATGTTACCATTTGTTCCTAGTGCTTACTCAAACAGGGAACCTGAACTTAAATCCTTCCCTGGGGTCTGGCAAAGATTTAGGTGGCACTGACTGCTGCTCTGCCCTTCCTTGCATGGCAGACCAACAAGTATGTGGATTTATTCTTGCCCACAAGGATTCCTTCCCATTCAAAGATATTCAAAGTGCCACAGGCACATAAAAGGTATTCCTTTGGCTGTATGGGCCCATAAACACTTCACTGAGAGCAGAACCTTGTTTTCTCAGTGGACCAATGTGGATAAAATTGAATACCACAGAGGGAAGTAAAATCAGCTTGTAAAAATGTACCCACCCATCACTTCATGTAGCGTACATGCCACATCCTGATCCCGTCTTGTGCCGCTCTGCTACCACAGCAGCCCCATTACAGACATCCCATTTTGGGTTCATCCCTTGTCACTAGGAGCCAGAATCTGACTGTGTGCAGTCGCATTTTATCATTTCAAAGCAGAGGTAATCTCAGTGTGGACTTCCCAATCCCAGCTACGTAAGGCTTACTGACCTTATAAGTGCTCTTTCAGACATGGAAACCCTAACCTAACAAAGCAGACGTTTTCCTCAGCCCAGAAGATCTGCAAGTATTGACACGTGTGTTTTCTGGTTTAAGATCCCCCATTTCACTTAGGGTCCATGCTTTTGGATCACAGTCCATGAGATGCTTCAGCAGTGAGCCAGACCAGGCTGCACAGAACTGCTCCCACAGAAGGTGATATGAAACAAGATGCTATAAGTGATGATGCCAGTATCTGTAGTAGCCATATATATGGCCTTTTTGGCTGGAGCAATGAAAAATATAGAAAAATCTTGCCCAGGAGGAAGCTCCTCAGCTTTCCTCCTGCTTGCCTCTCACTGTTTGTGAAAGCAGCTAAGGCGATGCATGGGATCCACTACCAATGTGCACCGTCCCTGCAGTGCATCTGAGTTCAGCAGTACCCCTGGTAAACTTCACTGCCAGTAAGGTGTATTCTGGGGCCAGAGCAGCCAGAGCAGGCGATGAGCATTGCCTTCCTCCGTCCGAAACTGCAAGAGGCACACGTCACTCCTGGCCAGCTCTGCAGTGTTCTTCCAGCACAGAAGAACAGCAGTGAAACCCAGGCATGTCTGACCAGCCTCCTGGACACACAGCCAGGGGGCACAGCGTGGGAGAGGCCTTGCTCTGGGGGAAGGGAAGACAGAGCCCGAGGAGTACGTGCCCCCACACGCGAAGCTCTGACAAACCGCCTTGTGATTTATCATCATACTCCCACTTGTAACTCTAACCTAACAGTGTGTCATCTTTACTTTTCATGTTATTTATTTACAAGTGCATTTTCAGTACCAACCCTTTCATTCATTAATCCTAATGTGGCCTTTTTCAATGTCTACTTACCATTTTAAATACTTACTATAATTTACAGGGCTTTCTTGAACACATCCAAGGTATATTATATGGGGCTAGCTTAATGGAAAGTCTTGTACACCAAAGCAGGAAAAAAGCACATTTAATTTATGGTGGCTTTGAATTTTGCTCATAATTTACTTCTGGAGAACTATTCATATAAAGCCACACCAATAGGAATTTTCAGTGGCAACGCAGAATAAAAAAAAAAAAAAAAACAATAAATGTTGATCTTATTATTCATTTTTATTTTGAAAGCTTTCCCATGTTGCATTCTGGGATTATGTAAACTACTTATACCTTAGCAATGTAATTTTGGCATCTCAATGTGAAAGAAATCCAATGTAATGACATGCAGGCTTTAGCAAGACCTTGTTTCAGGTGTGGTCCTAAGAGCAGTATTGAAAGCTTTTTGATATTAAGAGTTATACATTTTCAGCTTTATGTATCCTTCGCTAACATCGATGTCAACATGAGCTGAAGGAGCTTAGCACACACACTCATGCCTAAAATTTACAGCAGTCCTAGCCAGAGAAAAGACTCTTTCAGCTCACTCCCTTCTACAGATTCATTAGTGAAGCAGGGGGATCACTAGTTTCTGCCCCACAATGTCAATTCCAGGCCAATGTGGTAAAACAGAAACACTGAAAACAGATGGTGCTGATGATATAATGGATAAAACAAGAAACATTGCATGGGTTTGATTTCTTTTTCTTTAAGGTTTTTTGAAAACATCCCTTTGTGGGTAAACATCCCCCTTTAACCACAGAGAAGAATGGCATGCAGAAACCTTTCTAACCAAAGCATCACAATAAAACAGATAGAAGAGGAAAGAAAAATGTTTCTGAAATGCAGGTGCGAAGATGAACAGAAAGGCTGGAGATGGTGCAGGACTGCCACAGGGGCTCGCCCAATGGTACCTCTCTCCACAGCTCAGCTGAAGCCATGCAGTGGAACAAGGGGTACAGCTGCAGGGGACAGGTGCCTCTTGCATGGGTAGCACACAGCCAGCTTGCTGTCAGTGGAAAAAGCAGCTCACCTGCCTGCATCTGCCTGTCATGCAGTGCAGCCCCTCACTCCCGGCGGGCAAGCACGCTGCGTTTGATCCTGGCCGTCTTCTGTTCTGTCCCCGAGGCCTCTGTGACACCCTCTCCATCTGCCCCTTCTGGATATTCATGAGGTGAGAGGACGGCTGGGGGCGAGACCAGAAGCAGGCAGGTATGCGTCGCTCTGAGCGATTCTTGGGCTCCTGCCACTGTGCTGCTGAGCCTGCAGCCTGACAGGCACAGAAATCTTGGCCAGTACAACCCCATGGACTAACACTTTCCACTGAGAGGGGGAACAGTGACTGCTGGAATATTTTCTTAAGTCACCACAAGAAAGCAAGACCCCTTCCAGCCCTCTGCCTCCACCAGCACAAAGGCCATCTGTTTCCCATGTGCATGGACCTCTACGACATTTCACCTTTGAGGAAGAGAATTTCTGATTGCTGCTTGCAGGGAGCAGAGGAAATGGTTTTTGGAACGGCACGTGAGAAGGCCCAGCCAAAGCATGGTTCTCAACACCAGCTGAAATGGCTGCCCAACAGAGGGCAAACACCTTGGGTTACTTTTATGGCAGGACCTTGAATCTAAATCATAAACATCTGGAAACAGGAATATCTCTAGCAGATAAGAAATAGTAAAATGAATACCCTCTTCCAATTTTACAGAAGACTGCTCTCTACAGTGAAAAAACTTCTGTGCGGAGCAGTATGTGTGATATCAGAGCTAAACAAGTTTAGTTTGATGTTACACTTTGCAATGAGTCTTATCATTTTCTCTTTCATTGAATATTGTGATACAGCGCCTCTATGGATTGTAACGGATTTTAAAGATTGAATGTGAAAGATCCTGCAAAGCATAAAAGATTGCTACTTATTGTTAATTTTAATATTAGCACAGATGCTCAGAATGTCTCACCTCAATCTTCTTTTTTTTTTTTTTTTCTTTTTTTTAATGACCGCCTGCTTGTAGTTCTAGTTTTGTGCCTGCAATTAATTGTGGCTGTAGAAACTGTGAGTTGCACTTAATTGTGACTTTGGCTGATAGCATTTTGACATCTGGCTCCTTGGTTATTCTTGCAGATATGAAGTCTCCTTTAAGTACTTGCTCATTTGTCATTAAGTTAGGCTAAACAATTTCAGAAACTCAAAAGGGATGCATTAAAAAGGCTGGGAGATAAACATCACCCCATTATTGACACTTCACCAAGAACAATCTCTTGGGACTCATTTATGGTTTTGCCACAAGCAGCAAGCAACATACAGCATACATCGTGTTGCCTCAGAAGCAGACCAGGATCTACTGGGGCCTGTATATCTACACTGCAGCCAGGAGTGCCATTTCCACACATAGAGTCATACCCAGGCCAGCTTGAATATATCTACAGCAGGACACAGAATAAGAGCTTGTGCCTCTCCTCCCAGGAAGGCTTGTATTGCTCACAGCCAAGCCCAGGCTGCCCCAGTATCAATGTTCTTCCAATACCTGTTAGCTAAATGAAGCTTAATTCCGGGAATCTTTACCCTGCTTTCACAACACTCGTTGCAAGTGTAGGTACAAAATCTCTATCCCATCTCTGCTTCTTTCTGCAAGGGAGAAATAAAGTGGATCAGCCCTATTAAGTCTACGGTACCTGCTCCTGAGATCTCTGCTCCAGTGCAGGACACTGGGCAACTGGGAGCAGCTTCCCACCTGATTCTAATCACAGTTCGCTCAGATGTTCATGGAAACAAGTGACATCCCTGATACTGGACCTGCTTATGAGTGTGTATGAGTATATGAAAATCACCATAGCCTCCCTGCATGACCAGAGGAATGTCATGTTTAACCAGTGAATGCTTTGAGATCTTCTGATGGCAAACAGCCATACTCTTCGTGGGAAGTTGGAGTGAGGCAATGTTCCTCCAAAAGCAACCAGCCTTCCCTACCCCTTGTTTACCTGTTCTCATCATCAAAGAGCACCTTGTTTTGAAGAGCGACATGGTGGCTTGATGCACAAAACTGAAAGAAGCTGCAAAAGAAGGCCAAGATTGGACATCTACCTCTGTTTGTGCCTCTGTTCTAAAGAAGTTCTGGCACCCTTTTCATCATTTTAAAGTCTGTCTTGGAGCACTTGAAATGGCTCTAAGCCAAGAGTTCAGCAGATCTAGAGCACAGCTAATGCATCTAGAGGCTGAATAAGGTCCAAAAAATAAGAAGTACTTCAGCCAACTCAAAATGAACACAAAGAAAAAAAAGGCCCCAAACTGAGAAACAGGTTCTTGGTAGCTTATTCAGGGATGGGAGAACTGGGAAAGGCAAAAAGAGATATGGACAGAACACCAAGGTAGAGCACCAGTACCTTCAAGGAGAAGAACCAATTGTGGGAAGATGTTCCTTGGGATGCTCAGGAGGGTCAGGAAGGACTCCGAGGTGGACAGAGGCAGAAAGCAACACACAGAGACAGGAAAGGGGCTGCTGTCTAACACAGGATAACTGGAATGGAAAACAAGGACTATCCACTACTCACCGCTGACCAAGAACAAACGCCCTGATTTGCAGAACTGAAGACCATTGGAAACCCTGAACAACACAGCCAGGAGAGGGAGAGCAAAAGGCTGTGGTGAGAAAAGTGGGGAAGAAGCCATTTCTATCAAAGGACAACAAAGACATAGCCCTGCACCAGGACAAGGAGGTTTGGGGGCAAGTGGGGCACTTGCACGTGTCACACATCATCAAACATGTTTCTCTGGTCACTGAGGAAAAATTTGGCAATGCTGAACAGGAAACACAAAGGAAGAAGCATTAGACTCCCGCTGCAGTGCTGGTGAGACTGAAGGGAGCTGACTAGCAAAACCTACAGGGAAAGAAATGATTTTTTTTTTTGAGGTAAAGTGTGCATGAGGGATTAATATATCTGAGTATTTGTTTCCTTTAACTTTGGTATAATACTCTCTATGTTGATCTAGTGAGCAACAACAAAAAATAAAGTTAAAATAAGGTTGAGTACAGCCATTCAGCTGTCAATCTAAAATCTTATTAGGCATGTTTGTCCTCAAATTCAAGTATAACATTTTTTTGATTGATAGAAAATGACAGGTAGTAAAGTTATGCAATTATGCATGGAGGTGACATTTTTTCTCCAATAACACTTTAAGAATGTAAGAATTTTGTCATCCTCACTACCTGCCTTGTTGAGAAGATGTGATTTACACTTTTTTCTTGGGGGAAGGGAAAAAGGATGGTTGCTACCTCGCTGAATGATCTGTGCATATTTTAAATTGGAATATACATCCTTTTTATAGTACTACATCCAGTCTTTTCTGAGGAGAATTTCTCTGGGGCTGGATGAGTTTCTGAGCAGCAGGAAGGGCCTGCAAGCAGGAGGCTGCCATGCTGTGGTGAGAAGACCCACTCTAACACCATGCCCTGGATGCTGCCCAGAGACCAAACAGGGCCTGAGCCTTTGGTCAACCCTTTCCCATCGCAGGATGTATGGACCTGCACCATCCATCAGCAGTGGAGCCTCCATACACCCTGTCCCCACCACTGCAGGGATAAGGGAGATGAAAGTGACAGGAGGAAGCCTGCCCAGCGTGAAGGCTACTTCTGGACCTCACCAGGCTGTGCACCTCTGGAGATGCACCAAGCAGCAGGCACACCACAGCCCATCCCTCTCGGTGGAGCTGCCATTAGGGCATACAAGTATTAAGGCAGCATTTCAATACACCGCTGATAAATGCGCAGGAATTAGGCTAATGTTAAAACAGAGATGATGTCTGAGACCTGCTGTATTAGGAGATATTCCTATGTTTGATTTTAATGTTTTTTTTTTTTTTTTTCGTAATTCTAACATGGAGATCTGGCTGCACATCTACCAATATAGGTGATAAAAATAGATGTTAACACCAAGCCCGCAGCTCTGACTGGAAACTTAAGACTACATTTTTGTTCACAGTCTTATCTTCTGAGATTAATCTCAGTCTAAGAAAACAGGACTGCTATCATCCTTTTTATCTAAGTGGGTTGTAAGATTATGAATATTACAGCAGTTCTTCAGCACCTCAGAAGCAGATACAGTAGGACACATGATAGCAGAAATGAAGTTTTGACCCCAAATCAATAGGAATGCTTTCATTTCTGCCAATTTTTGCCCTAAAAATGAGGTTTCTCCAGACCACGTGCACTTTTGGTTCTGAATTTGTAAGTCTGTTTAGCCTTCTGATACATCTTGGGGGAAAAAAAAAAAAAAAAGCATTTTCTCAGATACAAGTTTGAGAAAGGCAACTTATCACAGAGTTGTTTTGTTTTGTTTTGTTTTGTTTTGTTTTGTTTTAAGTATGGCTAAAGCTTCTTGCATTTTTCATTTCATGCCCTGCTGTCTTTTGATTTTGTCTTTATCATCACGACCAAGTGCTGACTGCAGATGTATACTATTGCAGCGCACAGTGTTTTATTTTTATAAAGAAATAAATGATGCCAGTGATCACACTAATGCAGCTCCTCACCCATTCAGACGCCTCTGGGTTTTCTTTGACTGGCTGCCCTGCTCATTAGCCAGGGTTAAGGTAACATTACCAGATGAGCACTTTGGGGAATGGACGCTGCGCGGAGCCTCCTCACTGGAAGCGGCGGCGGCCTCCCACCTCTGTGCCAAGGTAGCAGGTACTGAAGGTGCAGAGGCTGTCTAGGTCATGCTGCAGGATCCTGCTCCCTGACTGCAGGAGCATTTTATGCTTCTTTAAATGACAACTCTAGATATGAGAACTTCCCCCGTTTCTTCTGAAGCACGTTCTGTAATCAAAACAAGGGGAAACATACAACCAAAATCCCTCACAGCTGAGGAATGCTTCTTGATAACCTGTCGAAATTTTCTTTTGATCTTCATCCTACCAAAATCTCTGGGGCCATCCTAAATTATCTTGTTCCTCACTTGGTGTTTATGTCTTTCTGTTACTTATATACCATTAAAGTATACTCCTAATCAAAATATAATTCACTTAATCTTCTTTATAGATGAATCCCCTCAGACTCTTAATCATTTGGATTACTCTTTTCTGGACCCTATCCAATTTCTTGACAGTGTTCTGAGATTGACATGTACCAAACCATACAGAGCATTTTTGATGCAGCCTCAACAGTGCTATATACAAGGAAATTGTCGCTGGAGCTTGTCAGAGGGACTCTTGAGGAAACCAAATGACATTGGCTTCATCTCTTTTTTTTTTCCGTAAGCAAACATCATGACATTTTCAGGGTGAAGCATTTTCATTTCTGATTTTGAAATAACTTCCTGTTCTGCTTTTTTTGGATAATACTTTATATTCTCTGGACATGTGTATTCCGTCAAGGCTAGAAAGCAGTATCCTCTGATTTGAACAGCTGCACAGAGATTCACTGTTGTATTTTCACTCCCCTGCATACCATCACCCAGGCTGTTGTTACAAGTCTTATCATTCATTTATTATTTACTTCATTATTTATTATTACTTTATTATTTACTTATCCACTTTGCTGTAGCGTGGACAACATAGACACCCAATTCGCTACTCTCCAGCTTGTTGTCTCCCACCCTTTTCAACATTATCAAAATGTTAAATAAAACAATGTCTAGCTCTGATTCCTGTGTAGCACCCCTGCAGGCAGCTCCCAATAGCTCAACACCATAATTTATCATTGTCCTTCTTTTATGGTCCTTCAGTTCATTCTCAGTTTACATGACAAAGCTGACATTCACATCAATTTTAGTTCATACTTCAAATAAGATTTGAGGCAAACCATAACTACATGTTTCAGGATTGCCTTTCCTTTGCTCCCTTTGCCCGCTTTTGTAACTTGATCTGAAAAAGCAATGAGGTTTGTCTGGCACAATCTATTCTGTAGAAATCCATACTGTTAATTGTGCTTGCAGTTCAATTTCTGCCTTAATATACATGCCACAGAAATTAGACCACTGGATGCTTAGTGGCTGGATTGTTTTATTTTTTAAATTTTACTTTCTACCTTTCAGAAGTTCAGTATTTCATTTGCTTTTTCCCCTGGCTCTCTGGTACTTTCCCATCAGACTCTGTAACTTTCTGTAAATAATTGCCAGTGTTTCTGTAAGTTCATTAGCTAATTCCCTTAACACTCTGAAATGCATGCACACCTGCTGATCTGTATATATATTCAGATGTTTTAAGTATTCTCTTACCTGCTTTTCATCAATAGCTTTGACAAAGTCGTCATTGCTTCTTAATTATCCATTTCTCCTTCCCTTATTTTTCTTGTTTAACAGATTTTTATAAAGTATTTCAGTAGTTTACCCATTTTAGAACCATCATTGATTTAATCTTCCTCCTCGTTTATTAATGTCTACCTTTCCTCCATGATTTTTTGTTCTTTTAATCTGTTTCAGAAGTTCCTCTTGTTTCTGCCCTAATAAGTCTTATCTGGAGTGCTTTTGTTCCTGGTACTGTTCTTTGGAGGTTTTTCCTTAATTCCCTTTTTTTTTTTTTTTTTTAGTATGGAACTGGTTGATTGTCATTTTTTATTAACCACTTACTAACCACTTGCTTATTTTTTATTTAATTTTTATTGTTTATTTTTAAATTTCTTTCTCTGTTGCTGGTAAAATGTCTGTTTTGTGTTTTTGTTTTGTTTTATTTTGTTTTGTTGGCTGGTTGATTGGTTATTTTTAATTCACAGAACCATAGAATCATAGAATGGTTTGGGTTGGAAGGGACCTTAAAGACCATCTAGTTCCAAGCCCCCTGCCATGGGCAGGGACACCTCCCACCAGACCAGGTTGCTCAGAGCCCCATCCAGCCTGGTCTTGATCACTGCCAGGGAGGGGGCATCCACAGCTTCTCTGGGCAACCTGTGCCAGTGTCTCACTGCCCTCACAGTAAGGAATTTCTTCCTAATATCTAGCTTAAATCTCACCTCTTCCAGTTTGTGGCCATTACCTCTCGTCCTGTTGCTACATGCTCTTCTAAGGAGTCCCTCCTGTAGGCCCCCTTCAGGTACTGGAAGGCCACTATCAGGTCTCCCTGGAGCCTTCTCTTCTCCAGGCTGAACAGACCCAGCTCTCTCAGCCTGTCCTTATAGGGAGGTGCTCCACCCCTCTGAGCACCTTCTCCCTCTGTTTGTTACCACATCTAAAAATTGCATCTGTCTGGATTGGCTATCTGTCAGCACCTACCAGCACTCCTGGTACCACTGAGGCTGCCATCCTATGAAAAACCAGACACCTTCTTCCCCACCT
The DNA here is from genome assembly GCA_013399715.1 of Alectura lathami. Classification (NCBI taxonomy): domain Eukaryota; kingdom Metazoa; phylum Chordata; class Aves; order Galliformes; family Megapodiidae; genus Alectura; species Alectura lathami. The sequence goes on along the minus strand of VXAV01009875.1, from coordinate 50,304 downwards.
AGGACCATTGGTGTACTCACCTGTCGTATATTTCCCACCCTCCAGGCAGGGATGAACCTGTCTGGTCTTACAGTACAAGACAGTGAGCAACTCTTCCCTGCTTGGGACCTTCAGGCACAGAAGGTCCCAAACATCAAAGAGCAAACAGCAGAAGGTGCTAGTACACATGTGATCCTGGTCTTGCTGGTTTTCATTTTCGTTCCCTTTTCATAATGCTATGGGACTAGGCAACAAGAGCGAGACATCCCACCTTGTCGGTGCCTATGGACAACTACTGTAACCACACATAACTGGAGTAAGCTTCGGAGTTTGGCTATTAAGAGGCAACTCTCAGTGTACAATATATGAGCAACAATCGAACACAAGGTTTTAAATAAGACAGACATCTATTTGGGAAGCTGAGGAGCTAGGGAGGACAAAAGAAGGGTTTTTTTCATGGGAGATGATTGGGTTATCTGTTCCTTCTCTAAAAAGTGAAGCTCAACTCATGCAATGACTGGAGCAATGCAGGGAGAAAGTGAAGACAGCTGGGTGCAGAAGCGTACCACAAGGATTTATTGAGGCAAGAAGTTTTGCATGAGAGATTTCACAAAAGGCAAGATCCAAATAGGCAGAAGGAGATGAGGCACTGAGGAAAAAAGCAGAAATGTTTATACCATAAAAGAAGAGGAGAGAAACAGGAACCAGAGCAGAAAAGGGTGCGAGAATGACATGCAGTAAACAGTGAGAAGTTAAGAAAGCAGATTTGCACTTAGGAAGAAGAAAAGAACTGAGGTTCACATGAGCACCATGAAGAAGCAGGGCTGTCTGACCGTGAAGGATTATCAGGAAGCCTCCCTCCAAAGCTGACCTAGAAACTGGAAGAGTAAACGTCTTGCCAGGGAGTGCATGGTAGGCAGGCAGAAAGTGAGGTATTGACTGCCTAACTTCAGCACCAAGAGCATTGTCAGATCAAGAATGTTTTCATTAGGAGAGATGCTTGAAGTGAGTTAGCTGTCAGATATCTTCAGTAGGAAGATGCAAGTGCTCAGAGATTAATGAAGCTACTTAAATCACCTGAACAGCAGAGTACATAGACTGCAAGTCAGAGGAAAGACGTCACAAGGAATGACTCCAGACCCATCTGAATGAGCAGCCACCACACACGGTGTTATTAGAGTCAAGCAGGACTCAGAGAATGAGAAAAGGGTCTGAACAGTAAATAAAGCTATTTCCTCAGGCAGGCAATACAGAGACAGAGTGACAATCCCCCCCAAAAAGGCAAGTCTGGCAGAAGATTAAGCTGAGTTAAACCTTGCAAAGGAGACTAAAACAAACAGGCCATTTCATTAGCTATCTAACCGAAAAGACTACACTGAATGAAGAAATGGAGTTGTTGTAAAGGGTGAACAGAACAGAGACTAAATATAAGTTATGAATGGCCCAAAAATAATGAATACCTTTGCCTCTGTTTTCAATGAATACGGTAGGAGGACAAAGGGTAATTAGTGGAAAAGCGAGGATTAAAACCTACCACTTTCAGCGTACATGCAGAGCTGAGTTAAGTAAGAGAGCTGATTACTGTGAATTTTGAAGGCACTATTCCACTTGGAATGAACACTCTGATAACAAGCATCCTTAATTTAGCTATCAGGCCACGAGTAACACCAGGGCTGCACCCTACATCAATGCTCAGTCTTGGTTTCCTTCCCTGCATCCCTCCCAACCATCCATTCATCTTCCTCATTCAGTTTCCCCTGATTTTTTAACAAAAGCAGCACAATTCCTTCCCTCTACTTCTGTTCCATAAAACCACTCATTCTTCTGAGGATTTTGGTGAACTGGTTTCCAACTGCATTCAGCATGGGGTGGTGTGAAAATCCTAAGGCAAATGACTGGAAAAAAAGGTCTGCCAAAATTACAAACATCTGAAAAACAGAGTGTATTACAGACAGGAATTTACAATAATAATAGTAATACAATAAAGTAAGACATTAGAAAATTTATGAAAATATCTTGCCTCTGCTAATACAGAAATTGAGTGAGGGGTGCTCTGTCTATACATAATCTTTCCTCTCAGCAAACCACTCCAAGTCACAAAAAATACATAAGGAAAACACTCTTAGCACCTTCCAGCACCTCACCTCCTGATAAGTGTCTCCTTATAAAGCCCAGCACTATGAATAATGTGAAGGATAAGGTTCTGACAGAGTTAATGTAAAGAAGCTGTAAAATTTATACTGAGCTGACTGGTTTGAGAAACACAATGTCCCCTTCCTTCTCTCTCAGAGGGTTTAATTTTTAGCATGGTTATTGTTAACCATCCTTTGTTAGTTACAAGCGAAAAGCAGAGTTTATTTTACATCATCTCTATTCCTTCTTCCTTAGTGGTACTTAATGACTTGAAGAGGCTGGAAACTTATTCTCAGCCAAGCCAATATCCTGTGAGTTATAAATGACATTTCATCCTCATATGCAGATTTTCTGTGCCTAAGTGAATTATTTACAAGGTACAGCTTGTGGGCTTCAACAATCAGCTGCCAGAGATTTACACCTACACTGAGTCCCTGCTCTCCTGCTGGGAGAATGTGAAGTTTTCTACCGTCCTTTAAGATCTGAAGACTTAATAGAGAATAGCTCTTCCTGAAGCTGGCACTGCCTTTCTTGGGATGGTGGCTGACTAGGCATTGCTGAGGGAAAGAGAATAATGGTGAGCTGAAACACCAATACTGACTGCTTCAGTGGCTTAAAATAGTCTCTTTTTCTTACTCTGCATGCAGCTGCATATCAAATGTATCATGGATCATTTAAATACTGTACTTTCAGTCGTGTATGCTTAATGCCAAAGGTAGTCATAGCATTGGGTGTTTTTTTTTTTTTGTTTAATAAGGAAAAAAATATACAGAAAATGAGTGCTACTATTATTTATAAACTAACAGGGAGGTGGATAAGAAAAATAAGGAAATTATGAATTCTCTACCAAAGCCTACCTTCAGATTTAAGTGAAATAGAAAAGGAGAAAAACTTCAGAACCATATCAAATTTAAGACAAATTATTTGAATCAAACTGGGAGGTATTTTGAAAGCTGTGTTGCCATTGCTGAGTCCTTTCACTCCAGAGAGCACTGCGGAGAGCAGAGCATTGTGAGGTGGGATCGCAGGTACGTGAGCAATGACAACGTGGCGCTGCATTGCCAGGAGTCAATGTCCTGGCGAGCATAAGTGCATTGTGCACATGGCTCCTTCCCGACACCACACTTGGGCTTTCTTTCTCCTTTGTTATCTTCATTAGATAGTGCTGTTTATACCTGGGGGGTAAGAAGAGCTGTGTGGCAGCTTAATCTCTCAAGAAAAGCAGCAGAAGCTGTCTACCTGGTACATGTAGGTGGCAAAACAAGGAAAAACAGTCATTTGAGGAGAACTATCCCTCAGTGACAGGAAAGTGACCTGGAAGACATATCTATTTCTTTCCTACTCAGATACCTGTGATCATGAAACACTCAATGTGGTTCTCCCTTTCCTTCCATTGAAATCTCCACTGACAGGAGATAATCTACTGCTTTTTACATTTTTCCTTCATCCGGTTTATTTGTTATACTATTAGACTATGTGTACATTTGTTGAGTATGCTTTTACCTAACTAGCCTTCTGGAAAAAACAACAACAACAACAAAAAATTGTCAGGCCACTGGCACATAGACAAAATACTGGTGTTAGATGAACCCATGTTTCACTACCCTCGGGTCACATGTGTCAGAGTCTCACATAGAGGTTAAGCAGTCAGTAGTACTCCTCAGTAAGATATTTTCACCTTTCATGGCTTTGAGACTTGATTCAGCTTGTCTAGTTCAACACGTATGTACCTGCTTAATTATAAGACCATAAATTCTAATAGGCTTTAACAGTCAGTATGTGTTTTGCTGAATTTGGGACCCATATCTACACCTGAGCCTTGCTGTCTGCCTGTTAACACCTGCCTGCATCTATTGCAGCCTCTGTGAGCCCCACTAACATCCTGCGCCTCTGAGAGGGATGTGGGGAATGCAGACAAGCTGATCACTTGTTTTCCAAAGTACGGAATGTGGCAAGAAAGTCTAAATTGGATTTCAGAGAGAAACATCACTGGAAAGTAGCTAAAACATTCCTGCAGCAAGGAAGAGTAAAGCTTTAGTTCATTTAATTCCCCTTGCTGATAAAATGCTTCTGTTCTGGTTGAGAATCTTCCTCAACATACTAGTAAATAGTTTTTTTTCTTTTAAACCAGAAAACAGTAAAATGGCAGTTAATTTGGACTAGTGAAAATATATAATTACCTGGTCATAAAATGGACCATAAAAGTACTATGATGTTGAATCCATTTCATTAGTAGCAGGTACGTTAAAAACTCTTTCAGTGTATAAAGATATAAGTATTGTTCTTCATTGTTAACAAATTACACGGCTTTTTTTTTCTTTTTTTTTTTTTTGGTTTCTGTTGGTTTTTTTTTTTTTTTTCCAAACCAGAGCTCTCAGCAACATTATTCCAGAAGTTTTTCAGATTCTCCTTCATTTTTTTACCCACTTTGGTAGTGCTTTGGCTTGTAACAGCTCAAAACGTCATCGTAACTTGAGAACCTAAAGCCAAAAAACCTGCATATCACATATACCTGGAGTGAACGCTGATGTAGGTAGATTCACCTTGGCAGGCAGGTGAGTGTTGAGGGGGGTTTTGAATCCCAAAATCTGGGGATTTTGCAGAAAAATTGGTAAGTTAAGCAATAGAGGTAATCCTATAGAGCTGCCTTCCTAACTTTCATAGTATTATTTGTTTGCTGTTTTCAATCTGAAAGAGTACACAAGTCTTTCAAGATGTGCACATCTTAACTACAAAGTGCTCCTGCTCAAAAAACAACAACAAAAAAAAGGAAAAATAAAACCTTAGGAGATAAGGCAACTTTTCCTGGAGATTTTAATCGGTATTTAATCCAGCGTGTCTACCTTGCGATGTCACCCACTACTGTGAAACATAGTTCTTCAGTGACCAAGAATCCAAACGAGCATAAAGAACTTCTTCATTAGGATATCAAAACTTGAGAAATATTTTCAATTGTTGCTATAACTTTTTCTTGGAAGTGTTTTCACTTGTTTCACGGCCACCTAAGGCTCTCTAAGGCACTCAGCAACACAGTTTGAGACATCTCTGTGATGTTCTGTACATCACATAGTTGCTAACAACCTGTCAAAGTCATTCTGACACCAAACTGAGAAGGCGATGGTTTTGGTAACGTATTAGCAGGGATGAAAAAAAGATGGTCCTCATTATTGTAATAAAACCAACAGAGACACACTGAGAATCAATTACTGATTTTGTGACCTGTTGAACTAACCCTCAGTCAAGTGGGAAGCTGCACAGAGCATCTTACATTATCAAATGATTTAGGATAGAACACTGTCTGAAGACTTGCAACAAGTCAAGGCAAATACGTTTCCTTAAATTGTAGCTTGCTTAATTACCTTGTTCCTGAGCACAAAGATCAAACTGAGCAACTTAAGGTGCTGAAGCTCTGTGCCAGCTGGACATGAAAAGGAAATAATTAACACACACAAGAGCCAAGTTTAAGGATGAGACTCTTACTGATAACAGCAAGGAGATCCAAAGTTAAGGCAGACACTGTGTCCTTGACTGGATCCATGTGCCTATGATTTGCAGCACATATTGGATTGGGGAAGAGCACCATGTGTTGCAGCCATTTCAAGTAAGCAGATGGCTTTTTAAAGCACTCGGTGTAGGGAAAGCAAAGCCCTTTCAAAGGCTGGCATTTCACTCTCATTATTTGTCACAGCCTGTTCCACCTCTTGCCTTCACAACTCCCAAGTATCACCAAGAAAACTTCCCCTTATGGAAGGCATTGTGCAAATACCTCCTCTCTCCAAAAAAATTATATTACCTGATACAATGAGTGACCAGTGAGGCAGGAAATTAGTAATGAAATTTCATATTTGGAAAGAAATATCCAAAATTAACTTACTTTTCTTTGCAAAAACTCAGCCTTGAGAAAAGTGAGAATCACTGAAAATCCTGCTTGGTGCTCACCTACACTTTTCAGGGCCTCCATGGCCACAGCAGCATCTTTTGTCCTACTGGAGCATCTCCCAAAGACACCACCTTTCTTCCACAGGCAAACTCAGCGGCAATAAGGAGCAAGGTAATTGTTTACCAATGAGAGCTGAACCTAGGAAGCCAACTTCATCCATTACTTCCTGCATTTTCTCATAAGATCTCCTGTGCCTGCCTGAATAGACACCCAAGATGAACACAAAAAGACACCTCATTTTAACATATCATCTTGAAGGATGGACTCTTTGGAGTACTGTGCTCTACAGATTTGTTATGATCAGAGGGGCCAGATGTCACCAGCTGAGCCGTTCATTTGATGCCGCACAATTGCTCAGTGCTGCTGCCATAGATACTGCCCTGCCCTTATGGTGGCTGCTGTGATTCATTGAAAGTAATATCATCCCAACTGCCACTCCAGGGAATCTTGCAGGCATGATTTTCTAACACAGCACGACCCATTAAAAATAAGTGCCAGGAATACTGCGCTTTATAAAAGGGCATCTTCATTAGCTCTCACGGTGGGTCGCCAGAAAGTCCCAGGCACTACAGTAGTCATGGGGTAATTTGTAGTTATCGGAAACACTGCATTTAATGTCTTTATTCCTGTGGAACTGGAGCCCACTGGTTACTGTACACAGACTTCTCCTCTTAAATCACAGAAATTAAAAAGGGAAAAAGACCCATCAGATTATTTTGTCAGTCTGCTCTTTGAATGCAAAATTGGCAAATGTATAGCCTTCATCGCCAAGGCATTTGGTGCCAGGGACACTCACCAGGACACTCACCACTGTGCTGCAGGCCACTTCACTTATTGGTGCCTACTAGTGTTTGGCCTTTCTCCTAAAACAATGAATTCCTAGGTATGCAGCACAGCATTTCATCGTTCCCATAGAGGCTCATCCAAAGAACAGACTAAATGACTGCAGAGCACTGTGGGCTGGGTCTCTCACCTGCTCCGCGTATTCTTACAACTATATTGGAACAGGATCTGGTGTTTCACTTGGGTAGTTAGACTGAAAAGTTCTAAACTGCTATTTTTATCAAGTCAAATGGAAGACTCTTCTTCTTCCAGAACTAAACAAACTTTTCACAATATTTAGACAAACGTATCAGCTTTACTTCTGCATGTTCATGTTCTGCATGAGCATCAGATGTCAACAGATCTCATATACTTTCACAGTATATACATATATACTATGCTTATCAAAACAGGCACTTAACTCCCTGAAGATCTATCCTGCTTCCCAACACTGGAGCTCATTCTGTGGTGGATTGGCAATGGCAAAGTCCCCCAGAGGAGAGACACATGACAAGATGTTATGCATGAGCTATCATCATGGTCCTCAGATGTTATGGTGGTGAATGTCCTACACAAAACACCCCAGAATAAAATAGAACGACTGTGGTAATTAGTACAGATAGATATCTGGGCACAGGAACACTTTTTTTCTGCTTGTACTCCAGGTTGAGTGTTGACTCAAACACAGTGACCCAAACAGAGTTATGAAGTGTAGACTCTCTACAGCATTGAGTATGAGCTACAATGCTTTGGGCCATAGCAGCAACTCATAACAATGAGCCATAAATAATAAATTCCAACACATGTCTTGCTCTGCAAGGGTGTGGACTGTGTTTCAGTGCAAGTTCCTTGCAGGATTGGAATAAAGGCCTCCAGGCTATGTTGCAGTTTCTGAATGGTGTCCAAGAATGAATTCTAGTTCTGTAGTGAATATATCAAATAGGGAGCAATTCTTTCCATTATGTATTACCTCCCCAGTCATTATGAAATCATTTGGTATTCACTGTGATAACACCAATCATTAATGTACTCATTTGGCGTACATATGACTTGTCTTATGCACTTCCCCAGGAATTCTGTTGTAATTAACAATTACTTAATGTAAATAGTAATGGACATTTAAACTCAAGTGTTACCAGACAGGGTCACTAGTAGCAGAGAATCAGTGTGCTCATGAAACCAGCTCCAGACCCTTCAAAAAGCTCTTCTAATAGTAATACAAGTCTAATAGTAAATACACCACTTAATCAGAATCGGGGGCTGTTAAAAGCATTTTACAGTGTTTTATCTGAAAACAATATTCAGTATTCCCCCTCCTCTTTTTGCATCTCCAGAAGACTGGATACATGGACAGCTTTCCTTCTATGCAGCCAAGAGAATATTATTACCACACTTTTCTCTGCACAGCATTATATAATGCATGGAGTACACCAACAAAAGATCAAATGTGTTGTCGTGTTGCGCACATCCTACAATTGATGGGTCACAGACTGCTTTAAAACAAGGAAAAGAGCAAGAAAGGAAAGTGAGCCTACAAGAAAGTTAAACTAGTTTTACTGTTTGCATTGCAGCAGCCCTTGAATAAACTGTAGAAATGAATTGTAATAGACTGGAGTCTGACTTAATACCTTCTCTCCTACCAGACTTGTATTCGTGGAGATGTTTTAGAGATGGAATTCACTGACCTTTGTACAAGTGGCACAGATCTAGCTTTCTGGTAAGAAGCCACAAATTATCATCGAGTGGGGCTGTGAGGACAACTTCTTGCAGAAAGCAAAAGTAGCAAAACTTGGTGTTTTGCCAGCTTTATAAAAGGCCAAAAAATTTCACTTTTCAGCCAGGGCACTTATGTGAATTATTATCATAAGAAAGAACTGCCTTTTGCCAACTGTGATAGAAATGGAAACTTTCCACTGTTGTATGATAGTGTGCCAAGATTCCTGTAAACAAAAACAATAACAAATCTAAATCTAACTCAAGGCCTAGTGGAAAGAGAATAACAAAGCTGGAAGCTCAACACTCACTTGCTAGTCAATGCAATTTCACCTCTTTCAGTAATTAAAGAAAAATAATCACTAATATCGGTGACTGATTTCACATTGTCAAGAATCATTATCACACAAAACTCTCACAAACACAGAAAGCCAAAATTTATTGCAAAAACACATTGCAGATTTCAAATTACTATTTGTTTTGTTGTTGTTGTGATTGCTTCATCTTGTAACTACAGAGCAAAAGGATGCTTTTACTTGCTTTTAGGAAGTCAGAAAGAAACAGAGCTGAGGAACCACTGGGGTTGAAAGACACAAAGGGCTAGTTCCTGTCAAAATAGGGAATAAAGCATAATACAGTCAATTTCAGATTAAATAGGAGTGAGTTGATGAGGTAGGTTCTTTTATTTTCAGAACGAAGTGTTTGGTAGCCTTAGCTAGTTAAAAATCTTTCAAGACTTGGTTTCATGGCTTCATTTTAGTTCTGCAGTGAGAACTGAGACAGTTCATCACAACATGCTTCCTTGTTGGATGACCCTTTGGGAAACTTCTTCAAAACAAGATGACAAACAAAACAAAACTAAATAAAATGAAACAAAACAAAACAAAACAAAAGCAACAGTGGTGTGACTGAGCAAGTGCTCCTGTGTTCTCCCAGTAATTAGTAATGTGCTCTGTTTCCAGGTATATCTGTCAGATGCCCTCAGTTATATCCTTACAAGGCCAGGGATTTGCTCTTCCAAAATTCATCTTTTTCATTTATCACTGCAAATGCTCACAAACTGTGAAGAAGTTTGTGTAAAAATCTAGTTGTGTAATGGAAAAAAATAAGGAAACAAAATCATACTACCCTTCTCTGAAACTAAAGATTTTATTCATTTGTCTGTTTTGACTTATCTCTGAAAGGCATGCCAGAGAAATCTTTAATTACTTAGAAAGGTCAAGCTTCAAAATTGTATATTTATTCTGGATTTAAAGGAGTATTTTCTGAACAGATGTGCTGGTATGCAGACACCTGCTGCTCCCTTTCTCCTGAGCATGCCTAATTTCTGTTATTTCTTTATTTCTCCTCTCCCTTCCTTTACCGTGTTTTTATCCAGGTTTTTCCCATCGTGCACATTGCCATTGCTCTCTCAGTTCCACCAGAGGAGTAGAATATTGAAAGCAACCATGTGGACTGTCAGCAGAGAAGGTAATTTCACTTCCTGACAGAGACTGCTCTTTGTGGGTTTGAGGCAAACAGTTGTGACCCACTTCATCCTGACCTCTTCGCCTTGCTGATCTCAGCCATGCTGCTCCAAGTGGAACAGTAGGCCAGCACCATCAGTGCAGTCATCACAGCTGATTGCAGCAGGTCATTGGTCCCACTTGCGTCAAACAGACCACGCTTGGTCTCATTGTTCAAGGCAGTCAAATGGGGCTGAAGAGGGCAATTTTTCTCTCTGTCTACAGAAGACTGGTGAAACAGGGTAAGTTTTTCATCATTTCTTTCTCAGTATATGCTATAAAAACGATCATAAATAGTCTCTGGGTGCAGTAAAACTGGGAGCCAGGCTTCTAGAGCAAGAGGGGAGTAGTAGGAATCTGGCAGTGTGTTTGGAGCCATCCCAAATATTGGGTGGTGGGTGGAAGGAAAGTGAAAGCCATCTGGTGGCTCAGATTTCCTGTATAAGGAGGTCCTCTGGTTTTGAAAATGTGGGCCTCAGCTCCTCCAGGAAACAAATGCTTGCAAAATGAAAAAGGAAATGCAATGGTTTGCCTGCGAATTATGGTACGTGATGCAGTAAAAACAGAGTTTCTAATAATGACATTTCTACATTTCTTCATTATGAGTCATGAGTAAACATGACATTTCTGCAACGCGATCTAGATATGTGATCAAAGATTAAAATGGAGCCATTTTAATATTTTAATTATTCCAGTACTGTCAGGCTTCAGAGTGTGTTATGCCAACACCCAGTGCAGAGCAAATAATTTGTAACAAAGAATTTTATCAATTTTAGCTGCTTTTTTCTCCACGTGAATTGTGTGTGAACAGGTCATTATTTTCTCAGATTTGCTCGTTATTCGAAATGATCCGCAATGAATAATTTATACTAATATTTCTTGTTCTGCAGCTTCTTTGCCACCAGTTTGTAGCTGCCTGGGCTAGTTTTGTCTGAACAAACAAATCATGTGGCCTCATTTCTACTTCCAGATTGGCTGAGAACCGCATTGCTGGTTAGGATGCTCCTACTTACGAGTTTTATTTGTGCTGTCTGCAGATATACCCATTCTCCATTTAAAATATGCTGTTTCCACAAGCATTCTTATGAGTCAATTCATTCATTACAATATGCATGCAGCGGGAACAGGAGAAGTGTTGCAAACACAGCAAAGAGAGTTCCAACTTTTATCCTAGTTTTATCTGTTTTTAGTTTTCAGCCCATTCTTACATCCTGTTTGGCTAGCAGATAACTGGAGGAATACCGGTGGGTTTATCTACTTGCAAACATCTTGTGTATTAGTTTAAATTAGAGAAGATCTTTGTCCAACCACCAGTGACATACAAATCGCTGATATTTCAGTCCAGGGTCTTGGGCTCCAAAACAGTTAGGGACGCCATTCTCCTATTAGTCAAGGAAGCACTTGAGGCCTATTTAGGCACTTCACAGTGTGACTCTCATTAAGCATTTGACTTAACAGCTAGGGAGCAATCCCAGAGAGGTGGGTATCCATCTTATTATCCACCAGACCTAGTAATGTGATGAGAGTAAGATGTGATGGCACGCCTTTTAATATGGTGAACCTAAAGAATTCAGCCATAGTGTAGATCAGCTAAATCCTTCCTTGTGAAATTTGCTTGTCTTCTTCCTGCACCTACATCCAGATCTTGCTTTTTTGGCCACCTGTGGCAATGAGTCCAAATTTCAAATACTCTGCAAGTTCGATAAATATTCCCTAAACCAATTCTTTCACTCATGACCCTTTGTTCTGTAAATAGTTATAATCTAGCATACACTGTCATGAAGGATGGAAGATATTAAAGGCAAGTGTCCCCCCCAAAAACTGTCCAAGCCTTCCTACAGCAAAATCCACTTGGATTTCTAAATTAGGCAGCCCAAATAATAAATTTTTTGAGCATCTCCTCAGACAGTCACACAGTTCTCGAAATTTCCAGGTCTCACAGGAGTGCTGTCCTCCACAAGTCATATAAACCCAATATGCATGCTGGAAACGTTCTCTTTGTGGTTCATGTTTGGAAGCAATCCAAAACCAAAGAAAGATGGGCTTGGACCGATCTGCCCATCAATTAGCATTATTGAATAATTCCTAAATTCCTGGTCTGCCACAGCAGACACATGCAGAGCAGCTCTGGCCATATGATTGAGGGTGAGGAGTGAGGCGGGGGGCGGAGGGCGGAGGACAGCTTGCCGCTTCATTCAACTTCATACACCACATGGTTCACAGGGCTCGAGTTCCAGCCGAAACTGCTGCACAGAGCGCCTGTTCTCTGTGAGTCACCAAGGGTGACTCACGCGCACCAACACAGGATCAGAAAGCCTTCCATTTTGCAAATGGTAAGTGATGACGACAGTTAAGCAAGGGAGCCCACAGTGAATCTCCTATTCCAAGACATGTCATTGTAAGCCTGATGGAGAGCCGGCAAAGAAAATATTGTGCTCCAGCTGCTTCGATAGTTGTCCTTTCCTGGATAAAAGGAACATCCATACACATTTTAAGTTTCACCTTCGCATTCTTTTATGCTTTCATTCTCAGAGGGGTGACTATAGAAAATGTCTGTAACACAGCTATGTCCATCTATCAGACTACCTCTCCCTGCTTCATCCTGGTAATAGCTGATACCAGCAGCTACACAGAGCCCTTCAATAGTACCTCCAGGAACAAAAAAAATGTGGGTTAGAAAGATTTTTTTTTGAATGACTAAAGAATATCTTTCATTTTCCATCCTCTTTAGATGTCATTTTCTACTGATGAGTACCTCTAGATTTTGCCCTTGAGTTGTTATACACACAATGTAAGTATGTAAGGTGCTAAATCCAGCAGGTCATTCTTCCCAACAGATGGAAAATTCTCCTTTCACCATTTACAAAACTATGCATGTGTAAATACAAATCTAATCATCTACTAGATGTGAGTATCTAAGAATATCTTCAAGAATTTATAATCATAAATTTTTAATCTAGGAACATATTAAAAAATGCTAAGATTGATTAGAAAATGAGTGAAAGAAAAAAAGTCAAAAACAAGGTCAATACCAAACCTTTACTTGGCCTCTTTCTGCTTATGTGCCATGGCACAGCCCTTAATTGCATGATCATGTCCTGTTTTTCCACAATACCTTCCTCATTCAATGAACGAGGAGAAGAGGGTTCTTCAAGCTAGACTACTATTCAGTGTTCCTTTTTATCCTCATCATTCAGTGTGTGACTGAATGCATTTGTCCAGCTCTGCAGTGGATACAAAATTATTGTTTTCCTCTCTCCCTCTTCTTGTGGTATTGTTATGACAGTCATTTAGAGTTTTTGCCATCATTAAGACATTACATTCACAATAATACTGTGAAGAAATGTGAAATTACTCCCTCTTTAAAATTCATAAAAACCGAGACAGAGGTTAATTTAAAAATTCTGAAATGTGTCATTTAATTCAGTATTTTCAACTCAAAAAAGCTATAGTTTTATTTTATAATATTTTGCATTTTCATGATACTTTCTCTCTTCAAAGCAGAGATCCTCTTGACCTCAGGTATGGCTGTAAGAAGTCTGTAGCTCTAATAACCAGACCTCAGACACCTTACTCTGATCCCAGAAAATCACGTATCTTTTGGAAGTCTTTTTCTGAAGCAACTTGCCAGTTATCAGGCAAATTAAAATGAGAAATGAAGCCAGGATAAAAATGAGTTACTCTGTATGATGCTCATTTTTGGTACAGCTTTGCAGTCAGCCCTTTTCTTCCCCCATTTTCCTTGTTCCAGGGATAAGAACGGTTTCCATTTCCACAACATATAAGCAAGGAGGTTGTTCGCCTACAGACACCACATTGTCCAGACCACAGCACAGCACAAGATGCACTTTGCAATAAACCAAACACAGATCTTCCAATGAAAAATCCTAAGCAGTAATACCATAGAGAGAGTGCTGTATAGAACAGGAACCAGAGCCATGATTAACTTTGGGGGCACAGTTCCTGGCATCTTCTGGCAATCTTCTTTTGAGTTCTCAACCATAATGTAATATGTACATCATTGTTTCTGGACTTATTTGCATGTTTTCCCCCTTTCCAACTTCTTTGTTTTATTAGTTTCTTTTAATTTTCTGTACTTCCTTTGCATCTGTGATTGAATGAAGCCAGTTCTTAGCATGGAAATCACCACATAAACAGTTTAGGCTTGATGAGGTCCAAACAACTGACAAAAAAGAGACTTTCATAGACCATGTTTAGCAATCTTAACTTCAACCATCGGTATCTTTGCAATCTGTCATTCTCCATTTCAGCTGGGTTGGACTGAAAAACAGAGCATTACCAAAGTAAGTAGAGTCTAAAAAATTCAGCCCATCACCACATATGATTTCTTTTGACAGGATATTGTTAAGCCTTTCCATTTTCATCTGTCTGCCCCTGCACAGGGCCCCTCCACCAAGGCATCTGCATTGGAAAGCATGTTCTACACACATAAGGTTTTTCTCATGCACTCCCTGGGGTAAATGCTATCACTGAGCATCTCAAAACAGCACCACTTAGCTGTGTGGCAAGGGGGTATCTGAATCCCTTAAGCTGCTTTGACAGTCTTGACTTGCAAGTATTATTGTTTGAAAATGATGACAGTCTGCCTTGGTGGTGATATGCATAATAAAGATAAGATGCAGCATGTATGCATTGGCCCTTCGATTTGGGCTCGACTGGAGTCTTAGCAAATCTGTCCTCCAGGAAAACCACTGGCCTCTTAGCACAGACATGCAAAGGGCGCAGGAGACCTTTCTTCTGTTGAGGTAGGACCAAGCCAGTTCCTACAATGTCTTTGTTTGGTGTGTACTAAATATATAAACACAATAAAGCAAAAAAAAATGCAGCTGACAATTTCAAGATCTACAGGAAGATATTTTATACTTCACTACGATGAAAGGAATTGGTATGAGGCATAAATGGCAAAGCAGTGAAAAGAACTGACACAAAGCATACTGGCGTATACAGCAACACCCACACAACCAAAAGCATTCAAGGAAATTTAAAAAAAAATCAGATGACTAAAGATCTGGCTATGCAGAGGGGTCATATAGCAAAAGTAATTTCCATCCACAGCTATCCTAGGGATTTGAATATGATGGAATTTCAGGAAAAGGTTGAATCTGTTGGCAAAAAGCAAGAAAAGAAATTAAGGGCGGAAAGATAACTCTAAAATACAGTAGAATATCACACGGCATGTTTTTGATTCATCAGTATTTCAATGCTCACATTTGGAGGTGCATTTTACCCCCCAAAATTTGGATATCTTTATATTTGAGGGTTCTTCAAAATTAATCAGCTATCACAGCCAACTTTGTATTTGGCCTCTGTCCCAAGCAAAATGCCTAAATCCAGCCCTTTCCAAATTTTTGCTGCTCCTTTTCACGTCCTAGTTTGAATCCAAATTCAGCATTTCAGCTCAGTCTTTACTTGTGTCAATTCATATCATGTTACTAGGCAAAACCATGCAGCTGGATGCAATGTAATAATGAGACAAAACATAATGAAGATCAGAACAGCAAACCTCACACAATAACAGTACGACAGCTACCTTTACTACTTACACACTTTTTTTTATTTTTTTTTTAAAATTGGCAGACCTGTTATTTTTATTATACACTAACGATTTTTGGAAATTCAGGGTATAAAATGCAGGAATACCCTGAGAGCCCCATGTGCTTCCATGACAGCATTTTTCTCTTAGTTACAACAAGGGTAATGTTATCAGCACCAAGCAATTTGATGAAAATTATCAATTGGTTACCAAGAAACCTAATGATTTCATCAATAATATTTTACCAGTTACAAAGGTCATCTGGAGAAGTAATGCCACACAAAATGTGCTTGTGAAGTGGGTGATGTGTGGGTGGCCGTTAAGGGTCAACACTTCATTTCTCATTTCTTTAATTGATACTTCTGGATGAGTATTAATTGAGCTGCAATGAGAAGAGTGTGCCGTTTGACAACGCAAGTGACAGGATGGAAGTGCCATTTGCAGAGTGTATATAACCACAGCTAACACCCTCAAAGCGTTAATTCCATTTTATGTCTTTCACATTTAATAGCAAATTTGCCATTTAATCTTTAAGACAGAAGTTACTTATTCTCAATCTACCTCTCACTTGCACTGATATAATCTCATGCCACTCAGACTGGCCTGTGGCATGAAGCACATCACACTTTCAAATCAGGTCCATTTTTTCATTAGCTCATATCCTTCCTGAGATGCCCTCCTTTACAGATGGCTGATCAGCAATCAACACTAGTTTGTTTCAATCAGAAAAGCAGCCGTAACTTCTCATTTAAAGACTGTTCCTGGAGAAGCGCATTAGTTGAAGGCATAAAGCTGGCACTGGGGCAACTCTGACTCTAACAACTGATTTCTTTTTAGGATTTTTTTTAAAGAGGTATACTCCCCTTAATGTGGAAGCACATTATTTTTCAGTTTTCCCATGAAGC
This sequence comes from Alectura lathami, assembly GCA_013399715.1. Classification (NCBI taxonomy): domain Eukaryota; kingdom Metazoa; phylum Chordata; class Aves; order Galliformes; family Megapodiidae; genus Alectura; species Alectura lathami. The sequence continues at coordinate 33,753 of VXAV01009875.1, read as the reverse complement.
GTAATGAACCCCATGCTTCATCCTGTTGCAAAGGAGCCCTTCACATAGCGTGGGCAGGTGCCAATAGTCTGTAAATCTGGAGAGCGAGTACAAAAGGTAGTGAAAGCCCAGGAGGAAGCCAGGGAATAGTTCCCACATGTACATGTTGACACTTTCTCCCTTTCTGTCCCTCCTCCAGCAAGCCAGTGTGCTGCCCTTTGAGCCTACTTGACTGAGGTTAAGCATTTACACTTTTTCAGAGGACAGTCAGTCCACTCAGGGAGATACTGACTTTTATAGCAGGAGGCTTCAAAATGATTTTCTCTCTGCTTGGGCAGCTCAAACACACACGCACACAGAAGCAAAGGTCAGGTGTCATCCAAGTGGCGGGAGAGTGCCAGCTAAACACTTGGGATATATTTTTATATTGGCCTCAGCTCAGCCTCCAATTCTGGGGGAATCTACTCAGCACCCACGATTCTCTCCAGTGCATTAACCCCAGGTGCAAATGATAGGATTCAGCCTTCCAAGCACTATCTTGTGGGTCCAGTCAGATAGCTGG